>JAQQSO010008393.1:0-10008 GCA_028658305.1 Pachyuromys duprasi
GAGGATATACAGGAAGGAGGACCCAGGTTGGTATGATCAATGCTGGTTTGGATGAACAAATGGGATTGACATTGAGTGGAGTAGAAAACAAGCAACAGGACAGGAGCATGCCAAGGCAGACCTCTGGGGGGAGTCAATGTAGCGATGTATAAGAGCAGATATTGAGACTCGAGATCAAGCCTTTGGCAGAGGGCAGGAAGTAATGACAGAAATGGGCGAGGTTGGTGAGACTTGTGGAGAACAAGAGCTCCACAAAGACCAAACTGAGCAGGGCACAGGTGTCTTGTATGAGACGGTTTCTACAATCAAGGACCATGTGTGGATGTCGCCTGGAACCCCCGCTCAGATGGGGCCCATGATAGCTAGTTGTTGGACTGAAGACCCTAGTGAGGGAAACAGGGACTGTTTCAGTCATGAACTTGATGACTGACTCTTTGACCCTCCCCCATACAAGCTGGAGAGTGACAGACTGGCTAGATCCCAGGGGAGGACATTGCAGCCAGCCCTGAGGAGACAGGATGAGCTGGGTTTGGATGGAAGGGGAGAGGTCCTCCCCTGTTGGTGGACTTGGAGAGGGCGTGGAGAAGGGAGATGAGGGAGAGGAAGGGTAGAAGGGAAGGAAAGAGGGGGCTATATCTGGGATGCAAAGTGCCTAAACTGTGATTGATATAAAAATAAATAAATTTTAAAAAAAGAAATACACACTTATGAAAGGAAAAAGGGGTTGTTGAAAAATATATTATGTAATTAGAATATCAAAATGTATTTGTGAAACAGGACATTTTTGTGGAGTAAACATAATTTCTTGAGGCTTGCTTATGCAAGATCTTTAAATTTATGTTTTAGACTAATTGCCCATTATATGAATTAGCAAACATTAGGAAAACAATTAGAATACTTCAAAAATTATTTTACATTTAATTTTTAAGACTTTGTAAATCTAAGACTAGCTAGTCAATTGAAAGATTTGAGAATCGGGTGAAAAGTCCTTTCTTTTCTCAAATAGAACTGATGGTGCAGAAAACAATTGTTAAATATTGAAATTTCTTTTTATGTTTTGCTCTTTTTTAGTTGTAAACTTTTCTAATTTGTTTCATTATGAGCTCATCTTTTATTTTAAAATGTTTTCTTAATTTTACCTTTCATTGCATAAATGGATTTTTTCTGAAAGTGAAATTCTTTGATTAATGGAATAGTTAATTTTCATCAAAATGCTTTCATGTATATTTTCATGTTTATATCTGCTTGATGGATTTCAATTTATATTGAAAGAAACACAAACATTACACTGGCCTTATTTTATCTGGAATTTCAAAATAAAATCAATTGTTACTGTCTTATACTTTGAAAATATTACTTTAGCTTTATGACATCATTTAATGGTTTTGTTTATACTAAATTATGCTATACTTAATGATTTCTAAAATATATGTCAATGTAATTTACATAATTTGGATTTTATTTTGTTGCTTACAAAGAGGGAGCCTCATTGGTTACAGAGTTTTCTATTCCTTTTACAATCCTCTAGGATTCCTTGTTGGCCAAAGGCCATAATTTTACCCTCACATTTTTAGTACAATTCCAGAACACACATACTACCTAAATTTTTATATCTGCTTATCATCTCACTGGGGTTAAGAAAACAAATTAAAACAAAACAAAATAAACGGCAAGTCTCATTTACCTGGAGACTCAGTCACCTGCAGTGTTCAAATTGTCAGTTCAGTGTAATTTCCCTTTCATTGATGGCAATCGGGAAGATGGGAGACACATGCTTAAGGACATACAGTGGAATAAATGTATGAGTTACTTTTGGTATATTTTAACAAAAAGATATTTGTGCCCTTTTCTCAATGTTTCCAGTGAGAAAGGGGAAATGGCAATCTGAGATCAAGACTCTACAATGTGAAACCACACTATGTATAGAAACTGACCAGGGAATAACTCATAATGATCTCTCTTGATAAGGTTATATGCCCAATGTAAACGTATTTGTACTGATGATAATTTCCACACCACCAGTCCCAGGCCCTTTATAATCATCCTTCTCATGTGTTTGTCAGGAAGTACCAATATTTAGGAAAGCATGGTTTTGGTGTGTTTGATTTGGTTTAGTTGTTTGTTTGTTTGTTTTTTGCCAATCTAGTATACTCATCTAGATAAAGTTCTCTGATTATAAACATTACCTTTTTTTCATCAAATTGGCTTTTGATAATAATTTAGGTCCACCTCATTTCAAGAATATAATCCCAGCTGGGATGGCGCACACCTTTGATCCCAGCACTCAGGGAGGTAAAGGCAGGTGGATCTACAAGGCAAATCCAGGACAGTTGAGGATACACAGAGAAACTCTATCTCAAAAAAAAAAAAAAATCCAATCTATATAACTACATCTATATCTCCACTATTGAAGCAAATACCATATCAGTTCCATTTACTGTTCATTATATAATTAAAGACAATTCTAGAAGCACTGTAAACCATCCGTAAGCCCAGGATAAATGCTAACTGAATGAACAAATGATGAGTGAGTATTACTGCTCATAGCAAAGTAGAAGAACACCCTCTTCATGATTTTTTTAAAATTATCTAGATTTTAATTACACAGAATATAGACTCAAACCTATGCGGTTTATTGATTTTAAAACCTGGCAAGTGTTATTAAGAAGGGAACTTCAATTCTATATAATTTTAATGCAGTTAAATTTGATTTTGACTTCTAAATAGTTGCTAACATGTCAGTTAAGTTACTAGCATAAAATTCATAGTCATGCTCATGAAATATATGACAAGTTCGAGGAAATAATTTTTAACTTGGACATCATTTATGACAAAGAAAATCAGTAATTTCATGACTAGGGATGAGAAGAACACAGAACACAAAATCCAAGTTTCTTTGAAACATAACCCTGTTCCAAATATAGTAAATTGTAAGTATTTATTATTTTTAAAGAAAAATAACATTTTTACAATTTGAAAGAAAGTATTCTCTTTTAATATTTGCTTTTCTCAGAAACACAAGGAAATACTAGAACACACAATAAAGATTACTATGAAAGCATTATACCACTAATGGTTGCATGGATAACTATGTGGTTATTGATTATGATATGAGTGCCCCACTACATTGTAGCTTCCATGTTTAAATTTGTCACATATGTTATATAAACTGTATGTTTTAGTAACCTTTGTCATAACTGATGACATTCTCGTGACAAATTACTTGCATTTGTTTGTCACTTTTATTTCAGTAACTCAGCTATACCAAACAGAAAAAAATGTGTGTCTGTAACTCTTAATTAAATATGCACCATTTAGGTGCGACAAAGGTTAACAATGTATAACAGGTAGATAGAGTCAATGCATACTTATAACTCCAACTATAATAAAATCAATTTTAGTATAGTATATTCATATAATTATAAATGAATGTACATATCTGAAAATATCCTACATTTCATCTGTAGTTCTCAAAAAACATATTTAATAGCTGTATTTCTTTGAAGCCATATGAACACCCTATGGTTTCCTGAATGTTCAGTCACATTCAGTTCCCCAAAAGTCAACTCTTTTACCCTTCAGACTCTGATAGTTTGTTTTTCCCCCTTGTGAAAGAATAAAGTTTAAAAAGAGAATAATGTATGAGAAGACCCAAAGAATGAAGAACAGTCCCAATGTAATGAGGTCAGGTCAGGGGACAGGAATATTTGTTATTATCTTTTGAGAATCTGTGTGGATCATGTTGGCCTGAAATCATAATCTTCTTCCCTAAACATCTTTACTGCTGGTTTTATAAGAATTCACCATGGCAGCCACCATGCAATGAAGATTTATTGAAAAAACTTAAGCAAGAGTAATTTTTGGACTGAATTATTCCCATGGTTACATTTTTATGACTATCACTGTATTTTAACTTTAGTTTGATCTCATCAATGAGGTAAAGCAACTTTAGAGGGTTAAGTTCCATATTTCTGCATACAATGATTAGGATAGCATTGAATTAAACATATGATACTTTATCTTAAGCAGTTACTGAAGACATTGCACCAACCTCCTCTCCTAAATGATGACCTTCCCCTTTGAATGAGCCTATGTGTTCTATTTGCATAGTCATCCATATTTGTGCAGATGCTAGCTATTTCATTTTCCCAAGCGCAGTTTGATGTTCTTCCTTAACCACTCTATAAATTTCTTCCTAAAACCTGATTTATTTTTAAAGATTAAAATAGAATTACATAATTTCCTTTTCTTCTCTCCTTTCACACTCTCCCATTCATTTCCTCTAGTTGTTTTTTAAATTTGTGATTTTTTTCATTAATTGTTGTTACATACATATAGGTCTAAGAGTTTGTATACAGGTATAGATATTCCTATGTTCATAACTATAACTCCACTTCCTAAGTTCATGCAAGTAAACTTCAAATTTATTTATTTATGTTACCTTTCTCCTCTGATCTTTAAATCCTATAGCCCCAAATTCCTTGGCATCTTCTTGATGTTGGAACATACCTTTTTAATACTTTTTTAAAATTTAGTAATTCTTTTTACAACTCCATCTTAGCCCCTCCCTCCTCTCCTCCTGGTCCTTGCCTTCCCTTCCTCTCCTATGTTCTTATCCCCCCTCTCCTGCCCATTAGAAAAGGAGATTCTGCCTACAGAAGTCCACTCCAACAAATCCAGTCTCATCCAGACTGTGTATTTCCTCTTTCACAGTGTCCTGACAATGAATCCTCCAATGCCATTCAAGGGAAGTGATCGAAAATCATGCAACAGGGACCATTGGGTATATATGTCTGTGCAGTCTAGGTCTAGTCTATGCATGGTCCTTGGCTGGTGCTTCAGACTCCACAAGCCCTTCTGGGTCCAGGTTAGTTGAGATGGGTAGTCTTCTTATGGAGTGTCTGTCCCCTTTGGTTCCTTCTCTACTGACTGCACTCTTCTATAAGGCTTCATATACTCCATCGATTGTTAGACTGTGAGTCTCAGTTTCTGTTTCAATCCATTGCTGGGTAGAGCTTCTTAGAGGCTAGCCATGCTGGGCCCGCTTCTGTAAGCATAAGAAAGTGTCATCAGTAGTATCATTGGTTGACATTCTTCCATGGAATGGATCTCAGGTTGGGCTAGGCATTGGTTGCACATTCCCTAAATCTCTGCTCTGTCTTTATCCCTGCACATTCATAGGTAGGGTAAATTCTGGGTGAAAGTTTTTGTGTGGTGGGTTCGTGTTCTCCTCCCTCTCCAAGTAGTCCTGTTTGATTAAAGGGTGGCTTTTTCAATCTGCCTGATCCTCACCACAGGAGTCTCAGTTAGAGTTACCTCCCTATCTTCCCAAAGGCCCACCCTGTTGCAGGTTCCAGCTTTTCTCAGAGATACACCTGCCCATGGTTATTATCTCTGTAAGCCCTCTCTCCTCCCCACCCTCATTTCCCTCATCATTCCCTCCTTTCTCCTTTACCCTCTTTTCAACCACTTCTATTGACTAATCTATTTCTCCTTCTGAGTGAGATATGAGATTTTGCATCCCTCCCCCCACCCCTCCCATTGTTACTTATCTTCTTTGGGTCTGAGAATTGTAATATGGTTGTCACGTTCTATATGGCTAATATCTGCTTGCAAGTGTATAAATAGCATTTTTATTTTTTCCTGGTCTGAGATACCTCCCTCAAGATGATCTTTTCTAGTTACATCCATTTGCCTGAAAATTTCATGATTTTCTTGTTTTTAGTAGTTGAGTAGTATGCCATTGTGTAAATGAACCCGTTTCTTTATCTATTTTAGGTTGAGGGATGTATGATTTGTTTCTAGTTTCTGGCTATTATGAATAAAGCTGCTATGAACATAGTTGATCAAATGTCCTTGTTGTATGATGGGACATCTTTTAAGTATATATCCAGAATTGGTACAGATGGGTTTTGAGGTAGAAGTGTAACCAATTTTCTGAGAAAGCACCAGATTAATTTGAAAATAGTTGTACAAGCTTGCATTCCCACCAGCAATGGACTCGTGTTCCTGTTTCTCCACATCCTTCCTAGTATATGCTGTCACTTGAGTTTTTACTCTTAGCCATTCTGATGGGTAAAGATGGAATCCTAGAGTTGTTTTGATTTGTATTTCCCTGATGACTAAGGATGTTAAACATTTTTTAAGTGCTTCTTGGCCATTCAAGATTTCTCTGTTGAAAACTTTCTGTTTAGCGGTATCCCCATTTTTAAATTGGATTATTTGGTTTGGTGGTGTTTAATTTCTTGAATTCTTTACATATTTTAGGTATTAGTCATTTGTCAGATGTAGGGTTGGTGAAGATCTTCTGCCAGTCTGTGAGCTGTCATTTTGTTCTGATGACCATGTCCTTGGCCTTACAGAAGCTTTTCAGTTTCATGAGGTCCCATTTATTAACTGTTGATTTTAGAGCCTGAGCTGTTGGTGTTCTGTTTGGGAAGTTGTCTTCTGTGTAGATGAGTTCAAGGCTCTTTCCCACTTTCTCTTCAAATAGATTTAGTGAATCTGGTTTTATGTTGAGATTTTTTTATTAATTACAATGTATTCACTTTGTATCCCAGCTATAGCCCCCTCCCCTAACCCATCCCAATCCCATTTTTCCTCCCTTTCTTCTCCTATGTCCTTCCCCCAGTCCAACAATAGGGTAGGTCCTCCTTCCCTTCCATCTGACTCTAGTCCATCAGGTCTCATTAGAACTGGCTTTTTTGTCTTCCTTTATTGACTGGTAAGGCTGCTTCCCCCTCAGGGGGAGGTGATCAAAGAGCCAGCCCATGAGTTCATGTCAGAGAAGGTCCCTATTCTTATTATTGATCCATATGGACTTGAGTATTGTGCACGGTGATATATATAGATCTATTTGCATTTTTCTACATGTTGACATTCCACTTCTACCTTTATGCAGATGAACTTCAAGTTTATTTATCCTTGTTACCCTTTGTCCTCTAAACTTTCTCCTTTTATAGCTCCAAATTCCTTGTCATTTCCTTGATGCTGGAACATACTTAAAGGCAAGAAAATGACACCAAACAAGAATTACAATACCTTAACACCAGTAGGGTGTTACACTTTGTAAGACAATTGTAATATCAAATGATATCACTATGCTTCCAAAGGTATAATCAATGAAATCTATAACATTTTCGTGACAAATAATATATATCACATATCCACCCATTCATCAGTCTTAATCTATTAATGTCCACCTTTCCCAATTGCAAACATTCATTCACTTAGATAAAGCATCTATACAGTCCCTGTGTGTCTAAAAATGATTTCTGTAATATCAGCTATCTAGTTTTTATGATAAATACAGGAAATTAAAATTATAAAATCATATTAAGGTACAGAAATTATAGTATTTTTAAAAAAATGGAATACTACTCAGCAATTATAAACGAGGAAATAATGAAGTTTGCAGGCAAATGGTAGGATCTAGAAAAGATCATACTGAGTGAGGTATCCCAGAAGGAGAAAGACACATATGGTATATACTCACTTGTTTAGACCTATAAGATATGATAAACATACTGAAATCTATACACCTAAAGAAGATAAACAAGAAAGAGGACCCCAGGGAAGATGATCAATCCTCACTTAGAAAGACAAATGGGATATAGGAGAAAACAAGTAACAGGGCAGGGTCCTCTACCTAGAAGTGCATCAAAGCAGAAACTGAGATTCATAACCAAACCTTCAGTAGATGGCAGGGAATCATATGAAAGAAGGGGGAATTAATATGATCTGGAGAAGATAGGAGCTCCACAAGGACCAAATTTATCTGTGCCCAGGGGTCTTATATCGGACTGTTTCTCCAACCAAGGACCAAGTGTGAATATAACCTAGAACATTTGCTTGCCTGTAGCCCATGGTAGCTCAGTATCTAGGTGGGTACCCTACTAAGGGAAATAAGGACTATTTCTGACATGAACTCAATGGTGGGCTCTTTGACCTCCCCACCTTGCAAGGGAGGAGCAGCCCTGCTAGGCCACAGAGGAGGACTTTGCAACTAGTCCTGAAGATACTTGATAAACCAGGGTCAGATGAAAGGGGAAGAGGTCCTCCCCTATCAGTGGACTTGGAAAAGGGCAGGGAGTAAATGAGGGAGGGTAGGATTGGAAGGGAATGAGGGGGCAGGATTCACCTAGGATACAGAGTTAAAAAATGTAAATAATAATAAAAATAAAATTAAAAAAAAGAGTAGCCTGGTGGTTGAAGGAAAATGGACCCCATAGGCACAGAAATTTAAATATTGGTTTAGAGGAATTTTGATCCAGCAACATGGCTTGTCTGGTAAGGAATCACAACTAAAGATCTCATAGGACTATGTGATGGGGCAGCCATACAGACATTCACTTAGTACTCATATTTAATCCAAAACAATGAAGGTAAAATTACTTTATAGAAAGAAGTAGACATGTATGAAAGTAGCATCTAACTGAAGGACAGACAAAGTTAGAAATCAAAGGAATATTTGACAGAATGAGTTTGAGATAGGATATGCTCAGCTCTCATGAGAATAGATAGGAAAGAGAGACTAATTAAGAACAGTTCAGGGAGGGAAAGGAAAGTTGAGGTCAGTACAGTTCAGTTAAATGTGGTTGAGTTCAGTTCAGTTTGTGCAGTTCCATTCAGGTCCAGTTTGTGTATTCAGTGTTATCAGTGCAGTTCAATTTGTGGCGTTCAGAGGTAGTTTTTCCAAGTAGAGCAATTCAGTCAGTAAAAGAACAGTAAGCGCTTAATTTTGAATCTATGGCATATAATGAAATTAAGGATCATGATAGACAACCATTGAACCTATACCACTACCTCTTAATGAAACTGAGGAAAGGAGATCTCTTCCATCAGCTTTCCTAGTTACTTGGGAACAAATTCCAGGAACTGGTAAAAATTTACAAAATGAACAACTACCATGGAATCCTATTTAAATACAAGAACTTTTAAAGAATCTATAGTAACTTATAAATGCACTTACCCTATTTGAGTCAGATGTTAAATATCTAGGCTACCCAAAACAGAATTATTTCTCAAGACAGGAAAGATTTAGCAGGAGGTATAATGGAAGCTGGTTCTCAATTACAAAGGCTGATGTAATGGCAAGAAGAAACTGCAATTATGGAAAATTATAATAGGTTGAAAGGTGTTAATATCATAAAATACCAGTTTTTAGAAGAAAATCAGGGTACTTTAGAAGCTTTAAGAGCCTGGAATAAGAAAGCGCCAAATTGATTTCCAGAGTGGTTGTACAAGTTTGTATTCCCACCAGCAATGGAGGAGGGTTTCTCTTTCTCCACAACCTCTTCAGCATGCATTGTCACTTGAGTTTTTGATCTTAGCCATTCTGGTGGGTGTAAGGTGTAATCTCAGGGTCCTTTTGATTTGCATCTCCCTGATGGCTAAGGACATTGAGCATTTCTTTAAGTGTTTTTCTGCCATTCTATAATTCTCTACAGTGAGTTCTCTTTTTAACTCATACCCCATTTTTTAATTAGATTACTTGATTTGTTGCTTTTTAACTTCTTGAGTTCTTTATATATACTGGATATTAGCACTCTGTCAGAGTAGGATTGGTAATGATCCTTTCCCAGACTGTAGGCTGTCCTTTTGTTTTGATGACAGTGTCTTTTGCTTTACAGAAGCTTTTCAGCTTCATGCGGTCCCATTTATTTATTGTTGATCTTAGAGCCTGTGCTGTTTGTGTTCTATTCAGGAAGTAGTCTCCTGTGCCAATGAGTTCTAGGGTCTTCCCCACTTTTTTCTTCTAACTGTTTAGTGTGTCTGGTTTATGTTGAGATCTTTGATCCACTTGGACTTTAGCTTTGTGCAAGGTGATGAATATGGATCTATTTTCATTTTTCTGCATACAGATATCCAGTTGGACCAGCACCATTTGTTGAAGATGCTGTCTTTTTTCCATTGAATGGTTTTGGCTTCCTTTTCAAAAATCAAGTTTCCATAGTGATTCCTCAAGACCCAGCTATACCACTCTTAGGCATATATCCAAAAGATGCT
>JAQQSO010008394.1:0-10008 GCA_028658305.1 Pachyuromys duprasi
TCCTTGTTGTGTACTTGAGCATCTTTTGGATATATGCCTAAGAGTGGTATAGCTGGGTCTTGAGGAATCACTATTCCTAATTGTCTAAGAAAGCGCCACATTGATTTCCAGAGTGGTTGTACAAGTTTGCATTCCCACCAGCAATAGAAGAGGGTTCCTCTTTCTCCACAACCTCTCCAGCATGTGTTGTCACTTGAGTTTTTGATCTTAGCCATTCTGGTGGGTGTAAGGTGAAATCTCAGTGTTGTTTTGATTTGCATCTCCCTAATGGCTAAGGATGTTGGGCATTTCTTTAAGTGTTTTTCTGCCATTCTATAATCCTCTACAATGAATTCTCTTTTTAGCTCCATACCCCATTTTTTAATTGGATTACTTGGTTTCTTGCTTTTTACCTTCTTGAGTTCTTTATATATACTGGATATTAGCCCTCTGTCAGAAGTAGGATTGGTAATGATCCTTTCCCAATCTGTAGGCTGTCATTTCATTTGGATGACCGTGTTTCAGGTCTCATTTATTTGGTAGCCTATTTTGTTAGTGAAGTAAAAGTTACAAGTGTTGTTTCTGCTAACAGAACGAAGGCACTGTTGGTTCAAGTGAAGAAAGTTAAAGACTTATGTATTTTAATTTTACTTTGTGTGAATATTTTGCCTGCGTGTATGTATGTACACCACTTGCATGCAGTGCCCCTGGTGGCCAGAAGAGGGCACAAGATTACATGGATCTGGAATTTCACATGGTTTGAGCGGCTGTGTGGGAGCTGTGAAAAGAACCTGGGTCCTGGGCAGGAGCCTCAGGTGCTCCACTGAGCCATCTCTCTGTTCCCCCACAAATGAAGATTAAAATTTAAATTTGTAAGAGGAGAAAAATTACTTCCTGTAGAAAGATGCTCAGATTCCTTTAATCAAGACACAGACATATCTGAAAATGCAGCTGAGTAACAAAGAACAGGTGGGGAGCAGGGGAATTTTTTTAAGGAAACAAAAATTTGAGGGTTAAGTATGGGGTTAGGTCAATATCCATTGATGTTTTGTTGCACTCAGTGTTAACATTTACCAAAAAGACACTCAACTGCAGACAAAACCTCATGCCTGTCGCTTGAGAACCTGGGTCTCTGTCACAGGTAAAATGATACTTGCTATTGTTGACTAAAGACAAGAGGGCAGTTTATTTGATACTTAGGTTGTTATTACAAAGAACATTACTGGGTTGGTGAGACGGCTCCATGGGTGAAAGCACTCACTGGCCAGTCTGATGATGCCAGTTCAACCCCTGGAACCCAGGCAGTTGAAAAGGAGAAGCAGCTTCCACGAGCTGTCCTCACTGTGACATATGTGTACTTATGGACACGCACACGTATACAAGCATACCAGATATAATGATGGTGACAATATACTACCACATGCTTGGAATATGAAGGTAGGAAAATGGAAAACTCAAAATTGGACTGGGCATGACAATGTATTCCTCTAATCTCAACATTTGAGAGGAAGAGGCAGGTGGAGTTCTGTGAGTCTGAGGCCATCTTCTTCTACATGGTGAATACCAGGTCAGTCAGGGCTACATAGTAAGAGAGAGTCTCAAAGAAAAAAGCAAATAAACAACAGCAAAAGAATTCAAGGTTGGAGCTGGGGATGTAAATTGGTAGAGTGCTTGCCTAGCATGTTTGAGGTCCAGGATTGGATCACAGCAAGAACTGAATGTGGTGGCCCACACACATCTGTAATCTCACCATTCCATAGCTAGAGGTAGAAGACAGATCAGAAGATTAAGGCTATCTTCAACTACATAGTGACTTGAAGGCTAACCTAGGCTATGGAAAATTCTGTCTGTTTCAGAGAGAGAGAGAGTGAGTGAGAGAGAGCAAGAGAGAGAGCAAGAGAGAGAGAAAGACACACACAGAGAAAGAGAGAGAGAGATACAGACAGACAGAGACAGAGGGGGGTGAGAGACCTGGTCTAAAGAAGCCAGTGGCAATCCATACAGAATGACTGAATTCTGAATTCTGCAGCTTGCAGATTTCAAGTTATTATTATTATTATTATTATTATTATTATTTTATATTTCAAATTCTTTGTTGTAGCTTCACATGAACTTTGTCTGGATGATGGGTTCATCAAGATTCTTTACCATATTTCCTTCCCAAGGTGCTACGCTTGTATCTTAGGTCTCTGTGGTGGTTGGTTTCTGTCTCAATAGACCTGATAAGACAGTATTTTAGTTAATATGTAGTAAAATTCTGAGAGTTCTTAAGCAAACTTCCTGGTCTTGGACTTGCCCCCAGAACACTTGTCTAGTAGATTTCAGCTTTGTTTGCTCCTTAATTAAAAAAAAAAGTGTTTGGTTTCTAAGTGTTCCTATTTTCTTCTCTCTCTCTCATTGCTTACTATTAAGGTTTCCAATTTTTAAAAATATTTATTATGTGATATGGTTTGCCAAGCATGCACAGTCACAACCCAATTTCCTGCATAGCTCAGCCAACCTCTAAGAAGTAAGAAGTACGGTGGCTGACTGACCTTAGCGTTCTGCGTTAGGCTCCTGTGGCCAGGCTCCTGCAGCCAGGGTTGCTAGAATGCAATCTGCAGTCCCACTGTTTTCTTTGCTTGAGGAGAGCTCTTCTATGACCTAACCTTTAGCCAGTGAATGCCTCTCATTATGGGAGCAAAAGGAAGCTAAACTATAGCCATGCTGTGAGGGTCCGAGCTATCTAAGATCCAAAGGTCTAAACTAACCGGTCTCAATATTTTTTTAAGAGGCAGAGGTATTCTAACATTGAAAAAGAAGTAACAGATAACTCATTAGTCACTCTTGCAACTGAAGTGATGAAGCCTAAAGAATTGCTAGAGCAAAATGGAGACGTGAGGACGCCATCTGTGTAGGAAGCCAGCCTTGATGAGGGATGAAGAGCACCCGTTGGCTCACCCCGAAGCCTGTCAACTCTGTCGTCCTTGGCTGCATATGGATTTCTGTGGCACAGTGTACAGTTTTGAGCAGCTGCCTAACGTCCTGTGTAACTAACCTGGTAAGTTTCACCGACCCAATGTTTGTCTTTGTAGGCGCTAGAACAGGAATCCCACTTGTAATCGACAGGTTCATTTTCTTTTCATGAGAAGGTAGCAAGGAAAGCTGCTTACTGCCCATCCCTTACTCCTCGGAGGTAGAAGAATATATAATTTCCAAATAAAAGGCAGAATAGTTTATTTGTTATTAAGTTCTAGATTTTTGAGGGTAATACCAGGCTTTTAATGGAATCAGATGTTATAAACTGTAAAATATCCTACTTAGTAATTTACCATAAAATTGTTAATATTCATCTAAAATATGAAATAGGCTTTTGTCATACTGTAAGCTTTCTAGTTCCAGTTAACAGCGATGGTACTATGGATGGATTGCTGAGGACGAAGCAGGGGCAGAGACTAGGTACAACACGTTGTGTCAAAAGACTGGATTATTTGTGTCTCTTTACTTCTGCCTATGCATTTGTCTGGTTTGACTAATCAGCTTTGACATGAAACATGTCTGTCTTCTTTTATTACATTTATTTATTTAATCGCTTTATATCTCGATCGCATCCCTCCTCCTCCTTTCCTCCCGGTCCAACCCTCCCACCCATGCTTTTCTTTCTTATTGTTGTCCCTTTTGCATGTACTGTATGATGTTGCTTCAATAGTGATGTGGTTGTGTTTAAAACAGTCATTACCTTTATTTTAAGTTGACTTTTACATTTTATACTTGTGAGTTAACTTGAAAAACCAAAGGCTGCACCTGGGAAGAAATACCTTGTTCCTCTCTGAAGATTAAATGATCTGATAGACTAGGTATGGCATTTTGCAGTTTCGTTTTACAGAAACTAAGTTATCTAACACTATTCATTCTTACTCCAGTTTATTGGAGGTGGAGTTCTCTGGCAGATTAGAAAAGGGTGTGTTACTCATATTTAAGCAAAGCAGTAAATTGCTGCTTAGGCAAACTGAAGACAGTAGCGTTTTAAAAATAGTTTACAGAAATCTTATGCTTTTGATGCAGAAATGTTTGCTTTAGCTTCTTGGAGTTGTACTCCAAACTTAAAAATACAAGCATGGAAGTCACAGGGTGTTTGAAGCAAGGTTGAAGCACAAGGACCAGGAAAGCAGTGCCAGCCTGGACTAAGGGAGATGTACAAGACCCCTGTTTTCTGCCCTGAAAGAGATTTCATTTACTTTCTGATGAGGGTTTGCATATATTGCAATATATGTATATATCTATAGTGCCATACTGTTTACATGATAAAGAGAAAGAATGAAGAAAGACTTGTTAACACTTGGTGTTTTTCTCACCTGTACCTTGATGGGTGTGTGTATGCACACTATTTTCTTTTTTGAGACAGTGTTTTACTTTGTAGTCAAGGTTGGCCTCAAACTCATGGCAGCCCTCATGCCTCAGCCTGTCCAGGGTTAGAATTACAGGAACAAGCCATTATGACTGGCCTAAACATATGTATAATTTCACATGCAGTCATTTCCTTTCACATTATATTGTAGATTTCCCTTTGTATCCTACAGTTCTTTGGAAGCAAGCTTTTAAATACATTTACAGAGCTCTATCAAGAGCGTACCACAGCAAGCTGATAATTTTCTTACTTTTGAAACGGATTTAGACCGTTTTTCAAAACTGCAGTCTTGGTTTTGTTTCTCATTCTCCTTATTGTTGTCCGTGTGTGGGCTCCATGCCCTAGGGGTTTGGCAGCCCAAACAGCCAGTCAGTTCCTTTGTTGAGCTGCCTTCCGTTCACCACCTACAGAGGAGGGCACTGCCCCTGTGGTGGCAATTGCAAGAGACACAGTCTGCTGGTTTGACCAGTAAATGTAATCAAGTGTTCTGAGCTGGGCCTCCCACACAGGTTTGAGTGGGACAGGAGCAGATGGATAGACAAGTGAGTCAGGAGACACCACCTTAGTATTCCCAGCTATACTTTTTAACTCGGACACTTGCTGTGAAGAACATCTTTGATTTCAGGATTTTGATAGGTGGCTGATATTAGGCAATTTCCTTTTTCATTTGAACGTAGAACAGATTCTTGCACGAAGGAATTTAAGGTTAAGTCAGGCGTGGTGATTCATGTCTATAGTCCCAGCAGACATGAGGCAGACACAGAATCAGTACAAGGTTGAAGCTTGCCTGGGCTGCTGAGTGAGCTCCAGGGTATCCTGGGCCACAGAGTGAGACAGTCAGTGACAACAGCCAAACCACAGCGGGGAAAATTGTTAGAATTGATGGGGGAAGCGGAAGCCTGAGTTCTGTGCTTGAGCAGGATTTTTATTTTGTGTTGACTGAGTGACTCAATTTGAATTTTAGATGCCATGTGCTGCAGAAAAAAAACAAAAATTGAAGTTTCTCAAGAACACCAGTATTGTGGGATGTTTTATAAGACAGAAACAAAACAATCAAAGAGCCCCACCCCCCACAAGCACACACACACAGAGATTATAGATAGTGAAATAATTTGTCAATGTGCATTTTGCTGTAGATCCTCAGGGCAAGGTGGTAACTTAAGGGCTTAGTTTTATCACAGTTTTCTCAGTTTTGGAAGCGACTCAACAACTGAGGACTAAGCTCAGATGTGCTCACTTAGCAGTGTCACTTCTCAGTAGAGTCCCTGGAACTCCGTACACCCGCAGCTCTGCAGAGGCTGCAGCTGGAAACCCCACATGATGTAACCAGTGTCCTCATGGATATTGCCGTCTGCTGAGGCGTCGGAGTTTTGACCACCAGACGACAGTTAAAAATTACTAAAGTATTGTATTGTAGTTTCGTAGTTTTGACAAATCAGAGAGTAATGAAAACACTGCTTAAAACTTACTAACCAGGAACCAACACAGGCTTCAGGAAGCTGCCCTGTTTAAAAAAAAATCGTGTGCAACTGTCGGCACCTTTTTCTGTATGTCAACATAAAACCCATTAATGGGTAAAAATGTGTACTGCCCTTGCAGAGGCCTCAAGCTTGGTTCCTGGACCCCACAGGGGATGGCTCACAGCTACCTGTAACTCCAGTTCCAGAGGAACCCAATGCCTCTCGCCTCTGAGGCACCTGTACTCAAGTGCACACTAGAATTTCCCCCATCACAGAGTTTAAAATAATAAAAGTGAACCTTAATAAGATAATGGAATAAAACCCTAACCCCCAAATTCTATGCAACATCTAGAAAGTTGCCTAGTTTGTTTTTTTTATATAAAGAAACAGACTGTCCAGTAAAATGAAAAATAACCCAGATGATAATTCAAGATGATAATTCATTCTTTGTTGTTTTTAAGACAAGTCTTTAAGTATTTTTTAATATTTAGACATTGTTTTTTTTTTTTGTTTGTTTGTTTTCTTGAGATGAGGTATCTTACAGGCTGGGTTTTGAACTCCCTATGTAGGAGGATGACCTTGAGTGCTCAATCTTCCATATGCCTCAATGTGGAAAAAGGGACCATGGACTTTAAAAAGAAAAATACCTCCATTGCCACCAGGTGTAAATAACTTCTAGGAGCTATAAACAAAGAATGCAATTGAAATATAAGCAGTCAACAGAAAAACCAAACACATTAAAAAAAAACAACCAACCAACCAATCATTTGACTTTGTTTCATTAAAATAGTAGACAAATTTATAGAGGGAAATGCCAAAAACCTAGGAGCAGAAATGCCTTGAAAGCCTAAAACAGGGGCTAGAGAGGTGGCCTGAGGTTAAGAGCATTTGTTCTTGCAGATGACCTGGGTTCAATTCCCATGAGCCATCTGGTGGCTCACAATTCTCTGTAGTCCTGGATTTAGGGAATCCAACAGGCATGCACATGGTACATATACATGTATTTAGGCAAAACACTTATACTCACATAGTGAAATGAATAAATCATAGAAAAGAGGAAAGCCTAAAACAAATTCAGACTCCCTGACAATTTAACTTATTTTATTTTATTATTTTATTATTTATTTATTTGTTTATTTTTTGGTTTTTCAAGACAGGGTTTCGCTGTGTAGAACAATTTAACTATTTAAAATTTCAACTATTCTGCTTATTAGGAAAATAAATAGCAAATAATAAAAAAGAAAGTTCCAATGTGGAAAAAGATATTACAAATGACATATATATATATAATCAAGTTGGATATACATAAAAGCTCTTAAAATTAGGATATGAATAACCACAGACCAGAACTTTAGGGCTGGTGAGATTGCTAAGTGGGTAAAGAGGCTTATGACAAAGCCTAGTGACGTGGGTTCAATCCCTGGATCCGTATGGTAGAAGGAATGAACCCATTCTCTCTAGTTTTTCTCTGAACTCCACATGTGTCCTGTGACATGTGTAAACCACCCCCCCCCCCATAAATAAATGCACTGATAATAGTCAACCTCTGATCAAACACAGAGCTGGAAAAGAAAAGTCAATAAATCACTCTACTATTAGCTTGGGAGTAATACAAGTCTTTATGAACAAAAACTGCTCATGGTTAGTATGGGTAAGCTGGACTTGGCATTCACCATAGATGAGGAAGTAGTAATGTTGGGTCTGGGGT
The DNA here is from genome assembly GCA_028658305.1 of Pachyuromys duprasi. Lineage (NCBI taxonomy): Eukaryota > Metazoa > Chordata > Mammalia > Rodentia > Muridae > Pachyuromys > Pachyuromys duprasi. Next base: position 7,535 of record JAQQSO010008394.1, read on the forward strand.
TGCACAAACAACACACCAAGGACACCATATAATGGAGAGAAAAGTTTTTTTTATGCAAAAAAATTAAAAAGAATAACTGGTAGCTAGGGACTCAGTTTCAGTAGCCGAATTGGAAACTGTGACCAAGTGCAAGCATGTTACAGCCTTTCAAAAGCAGAGCTCATTAGTAGAAAGGTATGTGCAGGAAGGGGTAGTCTTATCTGGTCAGCGCCAGGTGGACTCATTATTTCTAACAAAGTGGGGCGTCAGCAGGATGTGATAAGGATCAGGGAGTTAACAATGTGTGGAGTCAGCAGCTGGGAACATCTGTCTGTCCTTGACTAATAGATGGTCCTTTTGTTCTGGTGCTTTTTTCCAGAACTGAAGACCTCTGTGGGATAGGCCTAAGATGGAGTCTGGTTTGTTAGTCCTTTCAGTGAATTAAAACTTTCTAGAAAGCATGTATTAGTAAATATCAAGGATGATATTGATTTTTAGCTCTGTACATCAAGAAACTTATTTGAGATTATTGCATAGTTAATCAGGAGTCTGTGGCAGGCTTGCACAGAGTGAGGATAGATTCCTAAGAGCCTGCATGGAATTGCAATTTTTATTTGTTTTGATTTTTGAGACAGCCTGCCCTGGACCCACTTTGTAGACCAGGCTGGCCTCTAACTCTCAGTGATCCTCCCACTTGACTACCAAGAGCTGGGATTAAAGGTGTGTGCCATCACTGCCTGGCTTGCCCATTTATTTATTTATTTATTTATTCATTCATTTATTTATTTATTTATTTATCTATCTATCTATCTATCTATCTATTTATTTATTTATTTACTTATCTATCTATCTATCTATCTATCTATCTATCTATCTATCTATCTATCTATCTATCTATCTATTTATTTGAGACAGGGTTTCTCTGTGCAGCTCTCTGGTTGTCTTGGAATTCACCCTGTAGATCAGGCTATCTTTGAACTTAGAGATCCTTCTGCCTCTGCCTCCCAAGTGCTAGAACTAAAGGCATACACTACTACCAGCTGACTAAAGTTTAAATTTATGTGTTTGTATTTGGTAGTGTTGTGGTTGAACCCAGAGTCTTGAATAGGGCAGGCTAGTGCTGTACCACCGAGTCATGCCCTATCTCTATTTTTTAAATTGATACATAAAACCATAATTGTTTTACTATAGTAGCACATTATTTAATTGCATCTTTTCAGAATGTTATGAGGCGAATCTTCTTTAGTTCTTTTTTATTTTCTTCTCTTGTGGAGAGGTTAGTTTCTTTTGGGTCAGGGTCTCATGCTCTAGCCTGGAATTTGCAGTAGTCCTAACTTGAATGCTGGGATGCAGATATGAAGCACCATAACTTGTTTGTATATTAAGTATTACTCTTCTTGAAATGAGATCCACCAAGTCAAGCATTTCTCTTAAGGAACAAACAGATGTTAAAATGAGTTAAAATGCAGAGCCATCTGCTCAGTTTCATTTGTGAGGGAGGAAGTTGAGATTTTGATTAGTTCCACTTCAGGTGTCAGGATAGACAAGACTTGTTCCAAGAAGTAGGAGTTTGGTTAAGAGGGTCTGCGATGTGGGACCATTTTTGTGTGCGCTGGACCCTTGCAGGAGAGCTGAAGGTCCAAAGTGCACGGAGAGGTGTCCTAGGGTGTTCACAAAAAACACAACTTCTTACTCCTTGAAAATCGGAACCCAGGCAGTTTACTAAAACTCTTTGGACCTTGATTATAAAACAGGGTTGGTAATAATGCATGTTTTGTAGGTTGTTGAGACAGCTTATTGAGATTTATCATACAATGGCTATGAATGTGCCTGGGGCTTAGGAATGATCCTAGAAATGTGAGCGGTGATGATGATGGTGATGATGATGGTGATGATGATGGTGATGATGATGGTGATGATGATGGTGATGATGGTGATGATGATGATGAGGGGGTTGGTGAGTAGATAAAGGCAAGGGACGTGCTGACACAACTCACTTCATCAGAGTACCAAAGACCTGGCTAAGGCTGCCTTATCCAGGGCAGCTCTGTGCGCACTCCATGCAGCTTGCTGAATTTCCCCTCCACCAGGCAGGATTCATGTCTGCTGCATTGTGGGCTTTGTGGCCTTCCAGAATCTTCTATCTCCATGTTTAACATGGACAGAAAATCAACTCAGTGTCTTTTTTTTTTATTTTGCCTTTATGAGTTAAGATAATTTTGAAGGGACAGAAAAATAATCAATTACAAATCAGATATCCTTTACCTGTTTTTATATGATAAGGATTTTTTTTTTAAATTTATTTATTTTTATCTCAATCACAGGTTGGGTACTTTGAAACCCAGGCGTAGCCCCCTCCCCCATTCCCTCCCACCCTCCCACTCCCTCCCTCATCTCCTTCTTCCCCGCCCCCTCCAAGTCCACCAACAGGGGAGGACCTCCTTCCCTTCCATCCAACCCCAACTTATCATGTCTCCTCAAGGCTGGCTGCAACG
>JAQQSO010008395.1:0-10007 GCA_028658305.1 Pachyuromys duprasi
TCCTTTTTCAGAGGTTCATTTTTTTCATTTTTTTCTTTAACATTTTTATTTTATACTAATCACAGGTTATGTACTTTGTATCCCAGCCATAGCCCCCTCCTGCCTTCCCTCCCTATCCTCTGCCTCCTTTCCTCATCTCCTCCCTGCCCCTTTCCATGTCCACTGATAGGGGAGGACCTCCTCTCCTTCCATCTAACTCTAGCTTATCAGTTCTCTTCAGGACTGGATACAATGTCCTCTTCAGTACCTAGCAAGGCTGCTCCTTCCTCGGGGAGCAGGGGGTTCAAAGAGCCAGCCATTGAGTTCTTGTCTGAAATAGTTCCTGTTCCCCTTACTAGGGTACCCACTTGTATATTGAGCTACCATTTGCTACATTCAAGCAGGGGTTCTAGGTTATATCCATACATGGTCCTTGGTTGGAGAAACAGTCTCATAAAAGACCCCTGTGCTCTGATATATTTGGTCCTTGTGGAGCTCCTGGCAAGAGGTTCAGTTTTAATTCTCCCCTTCCTCAGTACGTTTTACATTGGAGCCCTCAAAATTCTCTAACTTTCTGATCTCCCTGACTGTACTGAAATACACTAAATAGATAAACATTATTTGCATTCATAGTGTAAGTGTGTAAAATAGAAAGCAGTTTCCTCAGCTGATTAAATCTTAGGAATCTCTCCTCTCTTTACAGAATGGAGTGTATCAATTTGAGGGAAGAGCTGGTTTGTTTCTGTATGAAGAAATGTTGTAAATAATTGTCCATGTGTTTTTGCTTTATTATTTCTTTGAGAACATAATATAATTAAACAATTTCTTTTTTCCCTTTCTTTTTCCAAACTCTCACTTATAGCCCTCTTTACTCATAATCAAATCCATGGCCTCTCTTTTCATTATTTGTTGCTATGTTTGTGTGTGTGTTTGTGTATGTATGTATGTATGTAAATGTTTATGTGTGCATGTATATCTATGTGTATATAAAGGTATATGTATGCACATATGTATTCCTAAATTAAACTCTGTAGAGTGTATGATGGTACTCACATGTGTTTTGTTTTCTGTGATGACCATTTAGCACTGGATAACCATAGGATCGTTTTTTTTTTTTCCACTCTCAGCATTTCTGCAGTTCTCTGCATACTGATGGAAGCCTTACATATTCTCATGTCCACTTGGTCACATCTGTAGTTCTTACCCAGCTCATGTTAAGGCAGTCATGTTGATGAGAATTTATGGGTGTAGATACAGACACTTCTAAGCATATATAATTTAACAGCAAACTCCTTGATCCTCAGGCTCTTATAATCTATCAATTCTGTCTTTTACAATGTTTCCCAAATCTAAATTACCAGAGTGTTCTGTAGACATTATTTTGGGTACTTGACTCCCCAGCTCTGTATTTACTAGTATCAATATCAGAAAGAAATTGTAGTTAAGGAAATATTAACTGATATGAGCATAGATCTACCCAGGAGAGTCACAGAATAGCAATCTAATAAGTGCTACTTTTATACCTTAATTATGTCAACAATGAAGCCTTCCAAAGTCTTCAGGAAATATGCTGAATATACTAAAATATACTAAATAAATAAACATAATTAGTAAAAACTATTATATATTCTGTTTGTTAATTTATTAGATGTGCCAGATGGTGCACATTTTAAACTTGTATCTGTAGGGTAATTTCACCCTCAAGAAATTACAAAACAAGTAGATATAATAATAATAAAAATTTTGTCATTAACTAAATAACAGTCCATTTTCTGTAATGCAGTTAGATTTTAGTAAAAAAAAAAGAAAAAGAAAAAACCACACAACAACAACAACAACAACAGCTCTTTGAGGGTTGTTTCCCGGTCTGGCTATTATGACTAAAACTGCTACAAACATGGTTGAAGAAATGTCCTTGTTGTGTACTCGAGCATATTTTGGATATACACTTAGGAGTGGAATAGCTGGATCTTGTTGTAGCACTATTCCTAATTGTCTGAGAAAGTGCCAAATTAATTTCCAAAGTGGTTGTGCAAGATTACATTCCCACCAGCAATGGAAGACGGTTCCCCTTTCTCCACAACCTCTCCAGCATGTGTTGTCACTTGAAATTTTGCTGTTAGCCATTTTGATAGGTATAAGGTGAAATCTCAAGATCGTTTTGATTTGCATCTCCCTTATGGCTAGGACATTGAGCAGTTAAGTGTTTCTCTGTCGTTCGATATTCCTCTACTGAGAATTTTCTGTTTAGCTCCATACCCCAATTTTTAATTGGATTACTTTATATGTTGCTTTTTGACTTCTTTAGTTCTTTATAAATTCTGGATATTTGGAGGAATGGATACAGAAACTGTGGTACATTTACACAATGGAATACTACTCAGCAATAAAAAACAACGAAATATGAAAATTTCAGGCAAATGGTGGGATCTAGAAATGATCATCCTGAGTGAGGCATCCCAGAAGCAGAAAGATACACATGGTTTATACTCACTTATAAGTGGATACTAGACCTATAATACAGGATAAACATACTAAAATTGTACACCTAAGGAAGCTAAACAAGAAGGAAGACCCGGGGTAAGATTATCAATCCTCACTCAGAAAGACAAATGGGATGGAAATTGAAGTTAGGAGAAAAAAAGAAATAGGACAGGAGCCTACCATATAGGGCCTCTGAAAGACTCTACCTAGCAGTGTATCAAAGCAGATGCTGAGACTCATAACCAAACCTTGGGCAGAGTGCAGGGAATCATATGAAAGAAGGGAGAGTTAAATAAGACCTGGAGAGGACAGGATCTTCACACTGACCAAATATATCTGGGCACAGGAGTCTTTTCTGAGACTGATTCTCCAAACAAGGACCATGCACAGATATAACCTAGAATTCCTGCTCAGATGCAGCCCATGGCAGCTCAGTATCCAAGTGGCTTTCCTAGTAAGGGGAACAGGGACTGTCTCTGGCATGAACTCAGTGACTTACTCTTTGACTTCCCTGCCCCTCAGGAGGGAGAAGCAACCTTGCTAAGCCACAGGGGAGGACATTGAAGCCAGTCCTGATGAGACCTGATAAACTGGGGTCAGATAGGACCTCCCCTATCAGAGGATTTAGAGAGGGGCAGGGAGGAGATGAGGGACAGAGGGTGGGTTTGGGAGGGAATGAGGGATGGGGCCACAGCTGGGATACAAAGTAAATAACCTGTTATTAATATAAAAAATAAAAATTATTAAAAAATAAAAAGTTTTAAAAAATGAGCAAATTAAAAATCATTTTCATTATCATTAATTAAATTTGTAAAATGAAGTAGAAGCTAATTTGATTGTTTCTTAAAGTTTTGAAGTGTATGTTATTTATTTGATGCTTGTAACTATGTTGTTCAACATTAAAAAACTGATAATTTCTATATCACAAATTTATTACAGTGTTATGAGCTAGCTCTCCTCTCTCTCTCTCTCTCGTGTGTGTGTGTGTGTGTGTGTGTGTGTGTGTGTGTGTGATATGCATGAATATGGAGTACACATATGTGTTTGGAAAGCAGACTTGTGGGTATGCACCTACATGTGTGTTTACAAGTTAGGACCTAGGACCAGGGTTAACTTCCTGTGTTATTCCTTAGTTCTCACCAACCTTACCCTTAGTATGCAAGATCTTTCATTGGCTTGAAAGTCACCATGTAGTCTAGACTGGATTCTGAGCTTGTCAGCTTCTCAGGTTCTGGGATTATAATCACAAATCACCTTAAGTGCCTCTTTCACATGGTTCCTGGGAGTGAAACTGAGGTCATAATATTTGCAAACATCTTGTTTATTGAAAAATCTCCCCAGCCAATAAGATTTTGTTTTTGTTTGTTTTTTTGTTTGTTTTTTACTTTTGTTATTATTTTATGCATTCTCTTCCTTTACCATTTTGAGAGAGAAGGGTCTAATTTTTGGAAAGAAGATGTGAAAATGAGATCTTTCTATCTAGGGCTTGCTCCTTTAGGTATTTCAGAATGCTTTCATTCTCTTTAAGATTTTATTTAGTGAGGCTTACTGTCTAAATGTGTGTCATGAGCTTAACAATAAAACACAGTTAAATAATTTTATCAATTCAATTTTAGTATAATGATTGTTATATTTTTAAAATTCTGAGACAATAAGATTCCCTGCACTTTGCCAAAAGGTTGGCTATAAGTCTAGGTATCTGCTCTGATACCCTACAGGGTAGAGTCTTTCAGAGGCCCTCTGTGGTATGTTCCCATTCTGCTGCCTGTTTTCACCCATTTCTGATGTCTACCCTATTTGCCTTTCTAACTGAGGATTGAGCATCTTACCCAGAGTCCTCTTTCTTGATTAGTTTCTTGAGATGTACAAATTTTAGTATGATTACCCTATATTATATGTCTAATAGCTACTTGTGAGTGAGTATATACCTTGTGTGTCTTTCTGCTTCTGGGATACCTCACTCAGGATGATCTTTTCCAATTACCACCTTTTGCCTGTAAATTTCATGATTTCCTTGTTTTTAATTGCTGGGTAGTATTCCATTGTGTGAATGTACCACAATTTCTATATACATTCCTCAACTGAAGGGCATCTGGGTTGTTTCCAGGTTCTGGCTATTACAAATAAAGCTGGAGAGGACAGGAGCCCCACACGGAGAGCAACAGAACCAAAATATCTGGGCACAGGGGTCTTTCTGAGACTGATACTCCATCCAAGAACCACTCATGGAGATAACCTAGAACCCCTGCACAAATGTATCCCATGGCAGTTCAGTGTCCAAGTGGGTTCCCTAGCAAAGGGAACAGGAACAGTCTCTGACATGAACTGACTGACCTGCTCTTTGATCACCTCCCCCTCAGGGGTGTGCAGCCTTACCAGGCCACAGAGTTAGAAAATGCAGCCACTACTGATGACACCTGATAGACTAGAATCAGAAGAAAGGGGAGGAAGACCTTCCTTTTCAGTGGACTGGGGGAGGGGCTATAGGTGGAAAAGAGGGAGGGAAGGTGGAATTGGGAGGGGAGGAGGGAGGGAACTACAGGTGGGATACAAAGTGAATAAACTGTAATTTATTTTTTAAAAGGTATGCAGTTTGATCCCAAACACTACACAAAACTCATAAGGTGGACATATCTATAAAGAAATTCTCAAATATGAAATCTTTTAATATTTATTTATTCTCAAGGAAACATCAATAAATTTCAACTTTGTGAAGCAAATAATTCCATTTTACATATCAGAACAAAAGTTGATTGTCCAACCAAGTTAAATAAATAATATATAGGTAATATTCAATTAAATAATATTCACAAAATGAATACAGGAATGTTTTAAACCACAGTTAATGTCAGATTTATTCTTTTTAGCATATGTATCATATCATCTCATGAAATGAAATTCTGAGCATGGCTGTGCTCAGTAATGGGGAATGCACCATTAATCTTCTCAGAAAAAAAAGTATTGATTCAAAAATATTTCAGAGATAGTTGCTAACTTCTTTGAGCAAATGGAAGAACAAAGAAGTTAACTAAATAATTCAGAGCCCAAGAAAATGGTTTATTGTATAAGGCAAGTAAGTGGTCTGAGTTTTTTCCCTACGACACACACACACACACACACTATATATATATATATATATAGAGAGAGAGAGAGAGAGAGAGAGAGAGAGAGAAGAGACTTTAGAGGGGGCCCGCTGACCTTCTCCTCATGTGTGACTTGGTACAAGCATACACACAGTACAGACATAACACATGGTACAGATATCACACACATTGATACATAGTATGTGTTATTTAAAGAAGACAGTGCCTACACAACTCATTAAAAGTGGGATGGAATGAGGGAGGGGGCTATGCCTGGGATGCAAAGTACCTACCCTGTGATTGATATAAAAATAAATAGATAAATAACATTTAAAAAGAATGGATGTTGAGTTGGTGCCTACATAGAGAATTCAGCCCTATCTTTTAATGTCTTTGGTAAAGGAACATACTCTGTATGCTCTCAAAAAAGAAACAGAAACACCAACCCAGCCATAAATCCTTTATATGTAATGGTACACTGCCTACAAGATATGCTAGTGTGGTGATGGTGTAACACTTATAGGAGTAAAAAACTAACGTTGGATTTGTCTTAAGGCACACTTCACAAGATGGAACTCATACCAGACACTGTATGAGTGACCAAGAACCTAGGACTAGAATCCCAGGGTCCTGACCAAGACCCTAGGACTAGAAGCCCAGGGTCCTAAGGTAAAACCAAATAATACATGTATAAAAATGTTTAAAAAAATGTAAAATGACACAATTACATTCTGCTACATGCATAGATCAGTACTTTGTCCATCCTTTATCAGAGATAATTCAACCTGCAGCATTTGGGAACCAATATTGAGACTCACAGCCAGACATTTATGCAGAGAGTGACAGACCTAAGAACACTCAGTCCTAAATGCGATGTCTCCATCAAATCCCTCCCCTCAGAGCCCACAGAAACCCTATGAAGAGGAGGCAGAAAGAATATAAGAGGCAGAGGGATGGATGGAACCAGACTATAGTAGAATGTTGCTCATTTTTTTTGAAATCTCGCGAGTCAGGCCACCACTGGCTCCATCTTTCTTTTATTTCTTGTCTTTCAAACTTCATTCACAGCAGCCCAACAAGTTCTATTTAAAACTTTATAGGGATTTTGTCACCCAAACTCCAGATTCCTTCCTATACCACCCACTAACCAGTTCTAAAGGCCTAAGAACTACATGTTTGAATTTATTATAGTGATGCCCCCACTTTCTGGTACAAATTTCACATATCTGTTGCTCTGTATCAGTGGTTCTTCACTTGTGGGTAAACACGCCTACAGGAGTCACATATCAGCTATCCCGCATATCCAATATTTACATTATGAGTTATAGCACTAGAAAAAAATACAGTTACGTATCAGCAATAAAATAAATTTATATTTCGTGGCCACCACACAACATAAGGAGCTGTAATAAAGAATCGTAGCATTAGGAAGGTTAAGAATCATTACTGTTATGTTAATTAACAAAACTAGACTAAGGAAAGAAGTGCTTATTTTTGTTCACAGTTTGAAGGAACATCTTGATGAACTGTAGTAATAGCAGGAGTATGAGGCAGTAAGTTTTATTTCTACAGTAAGAAAATAAAGAGCAACTGACTCTTTGTATGTTTGCTTACATATTCCATCAGGGTGGAGCCACCCAATTTAATTGTCATAATCTAGAATCAGCCTCATATATAAGTCTGAGGGTTATTTCCATGGTGGTTTTAAATCCTATAATTTTGATAATAATGATTGTCTAAGAGAGGACTTGTGTTGTGATGAAACACCATGTCCAAAAGCAACAGGGAAAAGAAAGGGACAATTTTTATCTTGCAACTCTCAGGCCACATGGCATATTGAGGTGAGTAAGCACAGAGAAGGCAGGAACAAAGAGGCAGTGACTGATGCAGAGACAGGAGAGGATGCTCTTTACTTCCAGCTATACCACTCTTAGGCATATATACAAAAGATGCTCAAGTACACAACAAGGACATTTGCTCAACTTGTTTATAGCAGCTTTATTTGTAATAGCCAGAACCTGGAAACAACCCAGATGACCCTCAGTCTAGGAATGGATACAGAAATTATGATACTTTTACACAATGGAATACTACTCAGCAATTAAAAACGAGGAAATCATGAAATTTGCAGTGAGGTATCCCAAAAGCAGAAAGAAACACATGGTATATACTCACTTATATAGACCTATAGGATAGGATGGACATGCTGAAATCTATACACCTAAAGAAGATAAACAAAAAAGGGGACGGATAAGATGATCAATCCTCACTTAGATAGAAAAATGGGATGGTCATTGCTAGTAGGAGAAAACAAGCAGCAAGACAGGAGCCTACCATAGAGGGCCTCTGAAAGACTCTACCTAGCAATGTATCAAAGCAGATATTAAGACTCACAACCAAATCTTCGCAGAGTGCAGGGAATCATATGAAAGGAAGGGGAGTTAGTAAGACTTGGAGAGGAAAAGAGCTCCTCAAAGACTAAATAGATCAGGGCACAGAGGTCTTTTATGAGATTGTTTCTCCAACCAAAGACCATATATGGATATAACTTAGAACCCCTGCTCAGATATAGCCCATGTTAGCTCAGTATCCAACTGAGTATCCTAGTAAGGGGGAACAGGGACTATTTCTGTCATGAACTCCAATGGCTGGATCTTTGACCTTTCTGCCACCCCCGAGGGAGGAGCAGCCTTGCTAGACCCCAGAAGAGGATATTGCAGCCAGCCCTGGAAAGACCTGATAAGCTAGGGTCAGATGGAAGGGGAGGAGGTCCTACCCTATCAGTGGACTTGGAAAGGGGCAGGGAGGAGATGAGGGAGGGATGGGGAAAGTGAGAGGGAATGAAAGAGGGAGATATGGCCGGGATACAAAGTACATAACCTGTGATTAATATAAAAATAAATAAATTTTTAAAATATCTTAGAATAAAGTGTATATACTGAATTCATTACAAATATAGTGTGCAGAAATATGCAAATACATTACTTGATAAATCAATGTAAATCATCTTGAATAAAAAAGGAAATAAGTACAAAAATAGGAAAGTAAAAAACTCTATAATTCAGAATAAGTTGAATCTTGAAAATTTTAGTATAAAGGGTATTTTCTAAATATAGGTTAAATCAAATTGAGAGTATGAATCCCCTTTTGCATTTTTAAATATTAATTTTACTTTGGAAAACAATAAATTAAGATATGTAAAGTATGTTGTTATACTTTTATGTAATGTCACACTTGAGAATGATTAAAACAAGATAGTTAATGTATTTATCTCTTTGCATATTTTATGGCAAGAAGAGTTAACATTTACAGCCAGGCTTTACTATCAACAATCAATAAATGGAACCTCATGAAACTGAATAGATTCTGTAAAGCAAAGGACACTGACAATAGAACAAAATGACAGCCTACTGACTGGGATAAGATCTTCACCAACCCTACTTTGACAGATGGATAATATCCAGAACATGTAAAAAACTCAAGAAGTTAAACACCAACAAACAAAACAATTCAATTAAAAATGGGTACAGATCACCTCCTCCACGGAAGGGGGCAGCCTTACTAGGCTACAGAGAAAGATGATGCAGCAAGTCCTGATGAGATAAGATAGGCTAGTGTCAGATAGTAGGGAAGGAAGACCTTCCCAATCAGCTGAGTGGGTAAGGGGCATGGAGGAAAAGAGGGAGGCATGGTGGGAATGGGAAGAGATGTGGGCAGTGAATAAATTGCAATAACAAATCAATAAAAAAGAGAAAACTAAAATGTGGTACAGAGCTAAACAAAGAATTCTCAGCAGAGTTATTTCAAAGGCGTAAAGCACTTAAAGAAAGTCCTGGAGAGATCCAAGATGGCTGCCCCAGGAGGACACTGTGTCTGAGGAGCAGGACAGTAGTGTAGGCACAACAACCTGGAGACTGAGATCTCGGGCCTAAAACACCAGAGTTTGTGACTGCCAGGTGAGCAGAATTCCTACAGTGGGGAAATCAAGTGGAAAAGTCCAAGGGACACCCAGCTACTCCCAGGAAAAACTCCGGAGGGTGACAGACTGCACCAGTCGGGCTGGGCTCCTAAGCCGCCATTTTGGTCTGGGGCACACAGTTCCCCAGACTGACTGAGTTTCACCCAGATAATGTGGGCTACACCAGTCAGACCCACACCCCTAGGCACACCCAGCCACCACCCCAGATTGGGACTCATAGTATCAGGTCCAGACCGAGGTGCCCCAAATACGATCTCAGACCTTGGTGCACAGCCCCTGACCCAGAAGGAGGCGCCAAGGCTCCAGTCCAGAAGAGAGCCCTTAGCAGCAAGCCCAGGGCAGAGCTCAGAGCCTCCTGACCAGAGCAGCGCCCCCAACGGACATATCAAAGGGGGACACGCAGCCTCTGGCACAGAGTGAGGAGCCAAACCTCCAGACAAGAGGGGAGACAAGGCTGTGGTGCTCACAGCCTCTAGCACAGA
>JAQQSO010008396.1:0-10006 GCA_028658305.1 Pachyuromys duprasi
AGTTTTGAGATGTCAGCTGGGGGCTGTGCACTCTGCCCTGGGCTTGCTGCTAAGGGCTCTCCCCTGGAATGGAGATTTGGCACCTCCTTGTGTGCCAGGGGCTGTGCACCACGGTCTGAGATGATATTTGGGGCACACACAGTGGGTTTGGGTTGGTGTGCATCTGCTGTATGCAGGGCTGTCTGAAATGGTGCCAGAGGCCTTCTCTGTCTGGCCAGTGGACAGACACCTGAACTGAGGTTTTTGCTGGCGGATGCGTGCAGTTTTCGCCCTCAGTGTGCGGTCTGGTCAAGATGGTCCCAGGATCCACTCAGCAGTGCGTTGAGACAGAACTCGGGTTCTTCCCAGATCAGCTGTTGGACTCACACACTGACTGAGTTTTTGCTGGTGGAAGCGTTCGGCGAGCGCTCCCCGCAGTGTGCGGACTGGTCAAAATGGTCCCCCAATCCACTCAGCCTGGAGTGGTTCTGATGATAAGTTCGTGCCAGCTGCACACCCGAGGGTTGAAGCAGAACCCGGGTGCAGTGTGAGCTCGTAGGGTGCAGTTCAGTGAAAACGGCACCCGGCTCCTCCCCAGACTGCCTGCAAGACTGTGCGATCAAGTCTATAATGGCGGGTGCGGGCACCCAGCAAGGCTGCTTGTCCAGATCAGAGCTGTGCACTGCTGGTCACCGGGAAAATTTTCCAGGTAATAACTGGGTGTCTCTAGGGTTTTCCCACTTGATTTTCTCACTGTAGGAGTTCCGCTCACCTGGCAGTCACAATGCTGGCGTTTTAGGTCCCAGAGTTCAATCTCCGTTGTTTCTGCTCTCCTAGTCCTCAGACACAGTGTTTTCTCATGGCAGCCATCTTGGATCACCCTAATATGGTATTTTTTAATGTTTCCATGAAACTATAAAGTATACTCACATAAGTATAAAATAAAGTGATTATTTTATGTCGGTGATGAAGAAAAGATAAAACAAAACATGTGTGTTACAGCTTTGGCTAGATCCAAGGCAAAGGAGAAATCAGAGATAAATAAAATAATTAAAATGCTATGGTCACTCTTTCACTCACCTGCCCTTATTTATCCTTCTTATGCTTACTAACACCACCCCAAAATCACCTTTCCCTATTCTCATATTCATGACTTTTGGGTTTGTATTGTGAGTCATTTACTTCAATCAGGGTCATTTGTGTGATTATTGATTTTGAACTATCAGTTGGGGCTTGGTAGAGGTACTAGTGTGTAAACTGCTAGTGTATGTACTAGTAACTGAACACATTAATTCCCCTGCTTCCTGAAGAAGAGTTCAGAGTGAGGGTAGGGTCCTTTGTTCCCAGGTTTCCTTCATGGCTCACTGGCGGCAGGCTCAATCTTGTGCAGACCCAGTTTAAGTACCACAACTACTATGGGTTCATGATTGCAGTTGCACTGTCCTGTCCAGAATACAGCATTTCACAGTACTTTTTCCTATCTTCTGGTTTTTATAGTCTTTCATTTTTTTCTACTATGCATTCCCTGAACTTTAGGGGGGATGGTATAAATGTCTTGTTTAGAGCTTAGGACTTATTTTTAACATCTTAGATGGTCATGAGTTTCTATGTTCACTATTATTCACCCAAATCACTTCTTGGTGCTCTTCTGAATAAGGCCAAACATTTTCATTTGTCTATGAGTACAAAAGCAGACATTTAGAAGGCAGTTTATCAATTTAGCTAAACGACAGGAGTGAGCATACCCTGCCTTAGGTCTAGAGACCTCCTTAGCTGCGGATTTTCATATTTACAGTGCCAGGCATAGATTACCTCCTGCTGAGAGGTCTTGACTCCAACTAGAGAGTAGCTGATTTATTTCACAAGTAAGTACATATTGCTTGTCAGGTTTCTCTCCAGTGAATAGGGTTAGTAGGTGGGTAAGATTGTTGATGGCTTTTCTCCCACAGCTTCCTATGTAACATCTTTCAAGATTATGAAAGTTAGGTAACAGGGAGGAAATGCACAGATCTATTTCAGTTTGGTTTCTCTGCATCATGTAACTGTCTCTTTAAATTATCCATATCATTTAAAAATCTCTAAATACTGTACATATTCTCAGATCGAACTCTACAAAAGTGTATCATCTTTTCTTAAGAAATAAAAATAATTTATTTTATGAATCTTGTTCCAAAAATAACTACATGAAACCTTCATAATCTTCAATGAATGTTTCTGTGTGTATGCATGTGCACACCGGTCTGAGTGTCTGTGTGCATATGTACATGTGTGTGGAATATGCATTTTTGTATGCAGGTGTTCATTCATCTGCATGTTAGTTCATTTGGAGGCTAGTGTTCAACAACATGAGTCTTCTTCAGTCTTGTGATAACTCATTTGGCTAGTAAGACTGACCCAGTGAATTTCATATATCTATCCATCTCATGCCCCTGACACCATAATGTTGGGCTATGGAGATATGTTGCCATACCTGGCTTTTATGTGGGTACTGGGCGACTGAATTGAAGTCCTTATCTGTTAAACCATCTCCCCAACTTTTAAACATATTTTCTGAGATGGAAGGTAAGTTTTAAAATGACTTACATAGTGTAGTTCCATTATAATTTTCAATTATTTTTTGAAATTTTTTATTAATCACATTTTATTCACTTTGTATCCCCCCATAAACTCTCCCCTCCCAAACTTTCCCTTCCTTTCCCTTCTTCACGTATGCCTTTCCCAAAGTTCACTGATAGGGGAGGTCTTCTTTTCCTTCCTTCTAATACTAGTCTATTAGGTCTCATCAGGACTGGCTGCATTGTCTTCCTCTGTGACCTGGTAAGGCTGCTTCCCCCTCAGGGTGAGGTGATCAAAGAGCTGGCCAATCAGTTCATGTCAGAGACAGTCCCTGTTCTCATTGCTATGGAACCCAGTTGGACACTGAACTGCCATGGGCTACATCTGTGCAGGAGTTCTAGGTTATCTCCATGCATGTTACTTGGTTGGAGTATCATTCTCAGGAAAGACCACTGTGCTCAGATTTTTTGGTTCTGTTGCTCTCCTTGTGGAGCTCCCGTCCTCTCCAGATATTACTGTTTCCCACTTCTTTCATAAGATTCCCTGCACTCTGCCCAAAGGTTGGCCATAAGTCTCAGCATCTGCTTTGATAGTCTTCAGGGAAGAGCCTTTCAGAGGCTCTTTGTGACAGGCTTGTAACTCGTATCCTGATTTATTGTCCAAGTGGATCAAAGACCTCAACATAAAATCAGACACATTAAATCGGTTAGAAGAAAAAGTGAGGATGAGCCTTGAACTCATTGGCACAAGAGACAACTTCCTGAACTGAACACCAACAGCACAGGTTCTAAGGACAATAATCAATAAATGGGACCTCCTGAAACTGAAAAGCTTCTGTAAAGCAAAGGACACTGTCATTAAAACAAAACAACTGCC
This sequence comes from Pachyuromys duprasi, assembly GCA_028658305.1. Classification (NCBI taxonomy): domain Eukaryota; kingdom Metazoa; phylum Chordata; class Mammalia; order Rodentia; family Muridae; genus Pachyuromys; species Pachyuromys duprasi. The sequence goes on from JAQQSO010008396.1 coordinate 3,412, forward strand.
TACAGATTGGGAAAGAATCTTCAGCAAACTTTATCTGACAGAGGGTTAATATCCAGGATGTATAAATAACGAAATAAGTTAAAAAGCAAAAAATCAAGTAACCCAATTAAAAAATGGGGAACAGAGCTAAGCAGAGAACTCTCTGTAGAAGAATATTGAATGACAGAGAAACACTTAAAGAAATGCTCAATGTTATTAGTCATCAGGGAAATGAAAATCAAAACGACCCTGAGATTTCACCTTACACCCATCAGAATGGCCAAGTTTAAAAATCCAAGTGACAACACATGGTGGAGAGGATGTGGAGAAAGGGGAACCCTCCTATGTTAATCCTGCCAAGCCATGAGCGTGGGGGAAGATATCTTCTTCTAATTATTTCTTCAGAGATTTGAAATTTCTTTCATACAAGTCTTTGACTTGCTTGTTTAGGGTCACACCAAGGTACTTTATGTCTTTTGTGGTTATTGTGAAGGGTGCTGTTTCCCTAATTTCTTTCTCAGCCCCTTTTTATTTTGTATGCAGGAGGGCTACTGATTTTTTTGAAGTAATTTTGTTTTCAGCCACTTTGCTAAAGGTGTTTATCAGCTGTAAGAGTTCCCTGGTAGAATTTTTTGGGGTCACTCAGGTATACTATCATATCATCTGCAAATAGTGATACTTTGGCTTCTTCCTTTCCAATTTGTATCCCCTTGATCTCCCTCAATTGTCTTATTGCTCTAGCAAGGACTTCCAGAACTATGTTGAAGAGATATGAAGAGAGTGGGCAGCCTTGCCTTGTCCCTGATTTCAGTGGGATTGCTTTAAGTTTCTCTCTGTTTAGTTTGATGCTGGCTTATATATTTTTTAACCTTTATTTAACTTTTGCTTCCAGCAGAGATAGAGCTATATAAAATAACTGGACTTATTTTTTTTCTAAACCAGCTAACTCATAAGGATAGTAAGTGAAGCAATAGTACCAAATCATTATATGTACAGCAAAGCAAGTCTTTCCTAATATACTGTGCCTAAACAACAAGATATTGAAACAGTCTAGTCAAGTTGCTGAAAGAATGGATAAGGTGGTTCACCTGCTGTAAAAATTAACTTGGGAATTCTCAGAAGGCTAGAAGAGAGACTTTACAGAATAATTGGAGAGGAGAAAAACCTGGATAAGAGAATTCCTGATATTTCAGATTCCTTCGATTCTTTATTTCAAGTCAGGAAGGACATATGACAGAAATGGTCCAGGTGAAGGGAAAGAAAGTATATTGAGAATGCCTGTTACACAGCAAGAGTGGAAAACACTTTATAAGCCATGATTTTTGGATCCTGAGAAGGGGTTTCTATGGGGAGTGGGTGATTAATACTAGTCAAATGCTTCTATTTCTTACCCAATCAGAATAAGAAGATGAAATTGATTTTAAATTAATAGCATTCCAAAGGAAATTTTAAAACATACTTTGAGAAATAAATAAGCCATAATGGGAACTTATCAAAGTAAAATTCACTAATACTGTCAACTACTGAGAAAGTTACCTGACATGAACAAAATAGTGGCACTTAAACCTATTACACGTGTTCTACATATTATAAGTCTAGAGCATATAATGTATGTTTTGTAGAGACACAGATATGCAAAACTATCCCAAATCAAATACCTAGAGATGAATATCCTCAATGTCTGAAATGAAAACACTACTGAGGGAAATCGGTGACAGATTTTAGGTTTCAGAATTAAAACTGGTATCTTGAGAGTAGTGACAGAGTTCACTCACAATGAAACAACACGCAAACAAAAACAGAAACATCATAATCATCAATGTACTGAAGCAAAATAACTAAATATATAGGACCTGGAGCCTGGGGGAAAGCAAGGCGACAGAGAACACTATCTGATGATGGAATAGTCTATAGGGACTGGACATTGATATAAAGCAGGTCTTCATATCTGGGAAATTGAAAGAGCACTACATACAGAAAACATGAAGAAAATTACACAATGCAGAATATACTCATATTGCTTAAAACTAAAGGTATAGAGGGAATCTTTGAAAAAAGATATAAGAAATATCACATTGGATTGGAGATGAGAACGACAGCTGATTTCTTTTGATTGCTATGCAAGAAAGACTTGAAGCACTGTCTTTGAAGAGTTAAAAAAAATCTACTTAGAGTACTTTATCCATCAAAGACACTTTTCAAAGGTGTATTGAAGACTTCTTCGGAAACTGAAAGCTGAAATAATTTACCACAAGCAGACTTTCAAGGAATATTAAAGTATTTAAAACATAAGGAAAATGACAGTCAATGGAAATAAAATCAACCCAATAGCATTATAAATATACAGTCGACTTAACAAGAGCCACACACAAACACATACACAAATTTCTTGACCATATCACTGAATGTGCTACTTATAGAAATTTTAACCATTAATAAAATGGTAGGCAATGTCTGAGAAAATAAGAGGGAACATAATATAAATGTGTTATGTGCTAACAAAGAATTTTAATATGAGTTAAGGTGACTTACAATAAGGAATCAATAAGGATAAATAATTATTGGTTATAACTAAAATGGTGAATAAATGGAAACATAAACATACATAACTCAACAGAAGGAAGAAAAGGGGATAGAGAGAAAAGACAAGACAAAATGTCATAAATAAATGACCCAGTTTCATTTTTGTTACTGTGGTAAAATACCCTGAAAAAAGGCAAGTTTTGAGAGAAAGGGTATTTTCTGTCACAGTTTCAGGTTATAGTCCATTATTATGAAAACACAGGAACTTAAAATATCTAGTTGTATCACACCAACAGTCAAGAACTGTGTTCTGATAACCTTATACTTTCCAGTCTTACACATTCCTGGACCCACTGGCAGGTAATATTGTCATCCACATTCATTATAGCTCCTCTGCCTTAATTAATCCAATCAAATGATCTCTCAAAGGCATGTCCTCAAATTACCCCAACATAAAACATTTTCCATGAGACTCTATGCCCAAGAGATTCTGGTTTTGTCAGCAGTTAAGACTGTACCAAACACACATACAAAGTTGGGATTATTCCCAATAGGATTTAGAGATGTGCAAGCAACAGAGTGCTTGCTGTTAACGATGTTTTATTTTGTATTGGAAGACTAGATAGGATGAAGAAGGGAAAGGAATAGTATGGGTAGGTAAAGAGAGAGTAACAGGGTGTAAAACTGTTTATAAACACAGTTTAATGTATAGTCAATATATGTTAATAAAATTTTAAACATTTAAAGAAGTTATATCTATTGTAAAAGTTCCTTGCCATTAAAACACAGAAAGGATTTTCTTGTATATTTAAAATTTATTTATTTTTTCTTTACTTACAGTTTATCCACTTTGTTCCCAACTGTAGGGCCCTCTTTCTTCCCCTCTCAATTCCACCGGCCCTCCCTCTTCTCCACCAATGCCCTCCCCCCACCCCGACCCCAGTCCACTGCTAAGGGAGGTCCTACTCTTCTTCCACTCTGATCCTAGTCTATCAGGTCTCTTTTTAAAGTAATTTATTTTTATATTAATCACAGGCTATATACTTTGTATCCCAGCTGTAGCCCCCTCCCTCATTCCCTCCCACTCTCCCTATCCCTCCTTCATCTCCTCCCTGCCCCTTCCAAGTCCACTGATAGGAGAGTACCTTCCCCACCCCCCTTCCATCTGATCCTCTTCTGGGATCTAGTTAAGCTGCTCCTCCCTCAGGGGGCTGGGGGCAGTAGACAAGCCAGCCATTGAGTTCATGACAGAAATAGTCCCTGTTCCCTTACTAGAGTACCCAGTTGGGTACTGAGCTACCATGGACCACATCCGAGTAGGGATTATAGTTTGTATACATACACAGTCCTTGGTTGAAGAAACAGTCTCATAGAAGACCCCTGTGCCCTGATCTATTTGGTCTTTGTGGAGCTCTTGTCCTCGCTAAATCTTACTAACTCCCCCTTTTTTCATATGATTCCTTGGACTCTGGTGATGGCTTGGTTGTGAGACATAATATAAGTTTTGATTCATTGTTAGTTAGAGTCTTTCAGAGGCCCTCTGTGGTAGGCTCCTATCCTGTTGCTTGTTTTCCCCTACATTCAATGTCCATCCTGTTTGTCCATCTAAGCGAGGATTGATCATCCCACCCTGAGTCCTCCTTCTTGCTTGTCTTCTCTAGGTGTATAGATTTCAGCATGTCCATCCTATCCTATAGGTCTATATAAGTGAGTATATACCAAGTGTTTCTTTCTGCTGTTGGGATACTCACTCAGGATGATCATTTCCAGGTCCCACCATTTGCCTGCGAATTTCATGATTTCCTCCTTTTTAATTGCTGAGTAGTATTCCATTGTGTAAAAGTACTACAATTTCTGTATCCATTCCTTGACTGAAGGACATCTGGGTTGTTTCCAGGTTCTGGCTATTACGAATAAAGGTGCTATGAACATGGTTGGGCAAATGTCCTAGTTGTGTACTTGAGCATCTTTTGGATATATGCCTAAGAGTGGTATAGCTGGATCTTGAGGAATCACTATTCCGAATTGTCTAAAAAAGCGCCAAATTATTTTCCAGAGTGGTTGTAGCAGTTTGCATTCCCACCAGCAATGGAGGAGAGTTCCCCTTTCTCCACAACCTCTCCAGCATGTGTTGTCACTTGAGTTTTTGATCTTAGCCATTCTGACAGGTGTAAGGTGAACTCTCAGGGTCGTTTTGATTTGAATCTCCCTGATGGCTAAGGATGTTGAACATTTCTTTAAGTGGTTTTCTGCCATTCTACAATCCTCTACAGAGAGTTCTCTTTTTAGCTTCATACCCCATTTTTTAATTGGATTACTTGATTTGTTGCTTTATAACTTCTTGAGTTTTTTATATATACTGGATATTAGCCCTCTGTCAGAAGTAGGATTGGTAAAGAGCCTTTCCCAGTCTATAGTCTATCATTCTGTTTTGATGACAGTGTCTTTTGCTTTACAGAAGCTTTTCGGTTTCATGAGGTCCCATTTATTTATTGTTGATCTTTGACCCTGTGCTGTTGGTGTTCTGTTCAGGAAGTAGTCTCCTGTGCCAATGAGTTCTAGGGTCTTCCCTACTTTTTCTTCTAACCGGTTTAGTGTATCTGATGTTATGTTGAGGTCTTTGATCCACTTGGACTTTAGCTTTGTGCAGGGTGATAAATATGGATCTATTTTCATTTTTTTGCATACAGATATCCAGTTGCACCAGCACCATTTGTTGAAGATGCTGTCTTTTTTCCACTGAATGGTTTTAGCTTCTTTGTCAAAAATCAAGTTTCCATAGGTGTGTGGGTTCATTTCTGGGTCTTCTATTCGGTTCCATTGATCCACTACTCTTTTTCTATGCCAATACCATGCAGTTTTTATTACTATTGCTCTGTAGTACAGCTTGAGGTCGGGGATGGAGATACCTCCAGATGATCTGTTGTTGTAGAGGATTGTTTTGGAGATTCTGGGTTTTTTGTTTCTCCATATGAAGTTGAGATTTTTTCTTTCAAGGTCTATGAAGAATTGTGTTGGTATTTTGTTGGGAATTGCATTGAATCTGTAGATTCCTTTTGGCAGAATGGCCATTTTTTCTATGTTAATCCTACCAATACATGAGCATGGGAGGTCCTTCCATCTTCTGATATTTTCTTCATTTTCTTTCTTCACAGATTTGAAGTTTTTTCAACAAGTCTTTCACTTGCTTGGTTAGAGTCACCCCAAGGTACTTTATGTTATTAGTGGCCATTGTGAAGGGTGTTGTTTCCCTAATTTCTTTCTCAGGCCTTTTTTCTTTGGTGTACAGGTGGGCTTCTGATTTTTTTTTTTTGAGTTGATTTTGTATCCAGCCACGTTGCCGAAGGTGTTTATCAGTTGAAGGAGTTCTCTGGTTGAATTTTTGGTGTCGCTCATGTATTTTATCATATCATCTTCAAATAGTGATACTTTGACTTCTTCCTTTCCAATTTGTATCCCATTGATCTCCTTTAGTTGTCTTATTGCTCTAGCTAGCACTTCAAGTACTATGTTGACGAGATATGGAGAAAATGGGCAGCCTTGCCTTGTCCCTGATTTCAGTGGGATTGTTTTAAATTTCTCTCCATTGTGTGTGATGTTGGGTATAGGCTTGCTGTATATTGTCTTTACTATGTTTAGTTATGTGCCTTGTATCCCTGATCTCCCCAAGACTTTAAACATGAATGGATGTTGGATTTTGTTGAATTCTTTTTCAGCATCTAGGTAGATGATCATGTGGTTTTTCTCCTTCAGTTTGTTTATATGGTAGATCATATTGATGGATATCTGTATATTGAACCACCCTTGCATGCCTGGGATGAAGCCTACTTGGTCATGGTGGATGATATCTTTTATGTGTTCTTGTATTCAGTTTGCAAGTATTTTATTGAGTATTTTTTCATCAATGTTCATAAGAGAGATAGGTCTGAAGTTCTCTTTTTTTGTTGGGTCTTTGTGTGGTTTAGGTATCAAGGTGACTATGGCTTCATAGAAAGAGGTCGGTAATTTTCCTTCTATTTCTATTTTGTGGAACACTTTATAGAGAATTGGTGGTAGGACTTCTCTGAAAGTCTGGTAGAATTCTGCACTAAAA
>JAQQSO010008397.1:0-10006 GCA_028658305.1 Pachyuromys duprasi
CCTATCCTATAGGTCTATATAAGTGAGTATATACCATATGTTTCTTTCTGCTTTTGGGATACCTCACTTAGGATGATCGTTTCCAGGGTGAGAAGTAATGATAGATCTGGGGGAGGTTTTTGAGACTTGGGGAGAACAAGAGCTCCACAAAGACCAAGCTGAGCAGGACACAGGGGTCTTGTATGAGACGGTTTCTACAATCAAGGACCATGTGTGGATGTGGCCTGGAATCCCCGCCCAGATGGGGCCCATGATAGCTCATTGTTGGACTGAAGACCCTAGTGAGGGAAACAGGGACTGTTTCATTCATGATCTTGATGGCTGACTCTTTGACCCTCCCCCATACAAGCTGGGGAGTGACAGACTGGCTAGATCCCAGGGGAGGACATTGCAGCCAGCCCTGAGGAGACAGGATAAGCTGGGGTTGGATAGAAGGGGAGGAGGTCCTCCCTCCTTGGTGGACTTGGAGGGGGTGGGGAGGAGGGAGATGAGGGAGGTAGTGGGAGAGTAGGAGGGAATGGGGGAGGGGGCTATGCCTGGGATTCAAAGTACCTAACCTGTGATTGATATAAAAATAAATAAATTAAAAAAAAAGAATGTGAAATAATTGGGCAATAAGTCACAGAGGCAATGAAGGGAAGAACCGCTTGTTTTGTTGAATAAGTTAACTCTGGCTCGGCTTGCTGAAGAGACGGTTATTGACAGGTCAATATCTTGCCCATGACCTTAAACTTGTTGTGGAAATAAAAAATTAAAAGAAAAAAAGTCAAGTGACAGTGCATGCTGGAGAGGATAAGGAGCGATGGCATCACTCCTTTGATGGTAGGAGTGCAAACTTGTAAGGCCACTTTGGAAATCAATTTTTTGGTTTCCCAGAAAACCAGATATACCACTTCTGGGTATATAAACAAAAGATGCACCACCAAACCCCAAGATACTTGCTTAACTGTATTCATAGCAGCTTTATATGTAATAGCCAGAATCTGGAAACAACCTAGATGTCCCTCGACTGAAGAATGGATAATGAAAACGTAATATATTTATACAATGGAATATTACTTAGTTATTTAAAACAATGACAAATGAATTTTACAGTAAATAGATGGGACTAGAAAATATCATCCTGAGCGAGGTAACCATGACCAAGAAAAATGAGCATGCTATATGTTAACTTATATGTGGATATTAGCCATAAAGTATAAGAAAACCATGGTGTAACCTTTGGTCCCAAGGAAGCTAAGTAACAAGAATGGCATAAGAGGGAATGCTTAAATTTCTGTGAGAAGGGTATATAGAAAAACATCCAGGGTGGATGGAGGCAAGGAAGTGCGTAGAGGAGGAATTGGGGAGGGGAGCAGGAGGAATCAAGACGTGGGGGTGGAGGGAGAGGGAAAAGAGAGTACTGGGAAAGGAAACTGGAATTGGTGGTGGTTATTTCTGGGAAAAGCTAGAAACAATGAAAACTCCCAGGAATTTACGAGGGTGACCCCACCTAAGACTCCTAGCAATGTGGGATATGGAGCCTTAAAAGGCCATCTTCTGTAACCAGAGAGGACTTCCAATGCAAGGACTGGGACACCAACCCAGCCACAAAACCTTAGGCCCACAATTTCTCCTCCAATGCGATGTGCAGGGGTAAGGTTGGAGCAGAAATTGAGGCAACGGCAAACCAATGACTGGCCTACTTTACGACCTATGCCATGAGAGAAAGAACAATCCTGACACTACTAATGGTATTCTGCTATACTTCCTGACAGGCACCTAGCATTACTCTCATCTGACAGGCTTCACTCCAGAACTGATGGACAGATGCAGAGACCCACAGCCAAACATTAGGTGGTGATTGGGGAAATCCTATGGAAAAGGGGGACAGAGAATGATGGAGTCAGAGAGGTCAAAGACACCACAAGAAAACATGCAGAACCAACTGATCTTGGCCCACAGACGCCCACAAAGAGATCATATTTGGGATGGATCTGGGCCTTCTGTACAGTTATGTAGTTAGGTCTTCATGTAGGACTCCTAAGTGGGAGCAGGAGCTGTATTTGACTCTGTTACCTGCCTTTGGGACCCCTTTCCCCTAACTGGTTCGCTTTTTTTCTATTGTCACAATAGAAGAAGATGCACCTACTTCTACTACAACTTGATATGCCGAAGCAGGTTTATATCCATGAGCAACCTCTCTTTATCTGAGCCTTCTCTGAGAAGAAAGAAGGACAGGAGGATGCAGGAAGGTGATGTGAGAGGGGAAAGAGAGGACTAAGGGGAGAGGAGGCAGGGGACCCTGCAATCAGGGAGCAAATTAAATCAATGGATAACAAAAATTAGTGGCTTAGAAACCATCCAAATGAAATAAATCATAGATCCAAATGTAAAGTTAGTTAAAGGATAAATTGTGGTTCAAAACATGACATTTTATTGACATTTTATTCAGCAATAGAAAGGAAAATAACAATAAATAGAAACATTTGAATTAACCTTAAGGGCCTTGATTGAATGGTAAACAATCTCAATGCATGACAAACTGTAAAATCTGGTGATTCAATATTCTAAAATGGCAAAACAATGGTAAAGATTCTGTCTGAGATTCTTGATGTTATGAATATAGAGAAGAGCAGATCCTGGTGCACTGTGAAGAATATTTTGAAGATAACTCATTGTCTACATTTATTAAAAAATGTCATAAAGTACAATACAACTACTACTGTACACTCTGAGAAAAATGAACACATAACTGATTTCAGTAGCACACATGTACACCAAACTCCACCACAGGTATATGTTAGGAACTGAGACTCAGTCAGTAGAAATCTAGGTGCAGATGATATTAAGAATTGATAAAAGAAAAACAAAGCCAGAAGTTGTCAGAAAATCATTTTTTTTCTTGTGAAAAGCAGAGTGGACAGGTCGCCCGCCTCAGTCCTCACATGGCCTCCATGTGTTCTTACCTTGACACCCATCTGCCAATCTTCAGATCTATGAGAATTCATGTTTGTCTTGAGGCAACCATTTAGTTTGTGGTAATTTAAGACAGTTTAGTAGGCAAAGTAATGTGAATTGGTTTTGAGATAGATTGTTAGAGTATAAATTGTATCATTAGCAAAAGACTAGAAGGATTTTTTTTACACTGTTAGCCCAGAATATTTGTGTAGCACATATAAACTTACCATAGTTATTTTAGGCTGTTGTAATAAAGTATACTGGACTGCATAGCCTGAGTGACTTCTGGTAAGCATAACTATTCAGTGTCATCAAATTCTGCTGCTGAAGACCAAACAATAACATCATCATTGGGTTCAGGTAAGAGATTGCATCCTGGTTGAAAGCTGGCAGCCACCCTGTTGCTTACTCATGAAAGGCAGTTGGATTTTGAGTAGGAGGGGAGGGACTGTGTGAGGAAGACAGAGACAGGAGGAAAGAAAATAGTATTTATCTCTTATTCCTTTTTGTGGCATTAATTCTATCACAAAGGTTGTACCCTCATGACTCTATATAAACCTAATTACCACGCAAAGGTTTCCCCTCCAAATCCTTTCAATGAATTGGGCCACTACATATAAATTTGGGGCCACAATTCAAGCTATAACAGCCTCAAGAAGCCTGACTTAGTGCAGTGGGACTATAGACCATACTGGGATACTAAATGACCATTTATAAACTGAAAGGATTTACTGCACAGCACATTAATCCCAGAGGAGATATTAACAATGTATGACAGCCATAAACTTGATTTGATCCTTGCTGCCAGGCTACGATTAATGGGCTTTCATCTCTCAGCTACCTTCTCAAATTTATGTCCTCTTATTTGAAGTCCCGAAGCCATTGCCCTTTTCAGGTTTGAGAAGCCTCTCTTTCTCTTGTTCCAGTCTTTTCATTTGAAGCATGTTCTTCATACTCATCGTTTTCATATAAAATTTGTTAATGCATCAAACAACATCATGCTCTGCCAATGTCCATTGGATACATGGCTTGCTAGCTCGGGTTCTTGTCAAACGGCTTTATGAAATATCTTATTAGTTTATAAAATACTCTCCATTTTTTCCAGCCACTTCTAACCCATTAATGGGATGGCACATGTCCTCAGCATTTGTCAAGATAGGATGAATTTTTGTCATACATATATATGGATCTTTTCCAACTTCCTTATGCAGTAATAATAAACAACTTCCCAATATCTAGCTTAGAGATGACAACAAAGTCATGCATGTCTTGCACAAACTATATGACAAATAGGAGTAGAGAAAGAGTCGCTGCCTAAGTAATGTAGACGAGAAAGCTCATGCTGCCTCTGCTCCCTTACTAGCCACACCATGGAGAATAACTATCAAGCCATCTTACTGTTTCTATGAAACTGCTTTACCCTACGAAATCATTCTGCATTTCCGGTATGCTGCCTAAAATGCAGAGTAAAAGGCAGAGTGATTGAAAACTAAGAACAAAAGCAAAACTTTATGCTGTAAGTCTGAGGCCCATGGATTAAGAGATGGTTAACCCAGTAAAGGTTTTTGCCACAAAGGATCTTGAATTAAACTTACTTTTGAAACTCACAATGTGGAAGTAAAGAAACAGTTATTACAAATTGCTCTTTGTCTTCACATAATGACATGTCTTGGGTATTCCCCCCTGCACCTTAACCCCAGCAAACAAATAAATGTAATAAAAATTGAATCCTTGAAATAATTATATAATTAAACGTTATAGAAATTATGTTATATAATTATGTTATAGAAAAATAATTTCTACATTTTCCTGAATCTTAACCCAAACTTTTCTGTTTCCATTTCTTTGATCAGTTCAGACTACATGATATATTTGTTTATGAATTCCCTATTCATAAATAATAAACTCACACACTGAACAGACACAAAGTTCCTAATGCAGTAGGCACTTTTGTAGATATTGTGCAAACCTTTCCATTCATAAGAGAGCAGGCATGAAATAAATACGTTTTTATAGTTAAAAAAACCTATCACAAGATGTTCAGTAAGAAAATAATTTGATGCCAAGACTGACATGCCTGGAATGCACTATAAATAAAACTGACCCTTGCATCAACTTTCTTCATCTACCCATAATAAACACTAACATCCCTTCCTACCTCACCAGCTAAACTCTCCAAAATCATTGTTTCTTCATCGAGGAAGACATTGTGCACCTCTGCAAGGCATTAGATTCAAGAAGTAATCCTTTACGCACAGAGAAAAGAAAAATTCCCAGAGCAGGAGAGGTAGCTCAATGTAAATAGGTTAAAAGGTTTGTGACAGAAGCCTGATGACCTCACTTCAATCCCTGGAACCCATGGTGGAAAGAGATAACTCACTCTTACAAGCTGTAATCAGCTATCCACATGTGCTGTAGCAAACACATGCTTTCATTTACACACACACACACACACACACACACACAGAGAGAGAGAGAGAGAGAGAGAGAGAGAGAGAGAGGGAGATAGAGAGATGAAGACTGAGAAAGAGAAACAAATGGAGAAATGTTCACACAACAATAAACAGCTGACTTCAATTTAGTTTACAATATCAGCTTTTTACCTAAACCCAGAAGAATGATCACAATAGCAAAATAATTATTGTTGAAGTGTTAGGTTTAAAAAATAAAGGCTATATTTATGCTTAGGAAAGAAGTTTGTCCCAAACATCAAGTAAATAAATAACAGCATTTTTTAAAATTATACAGTCTCTAATTTGTCTAGGAAGATCAGAATACAAGGAAATCAACTTTTAACACATGTGTAGCTCAATTAAAGCTTTCAAGCACTTAATGTACATCATTTCTATTTGGTGGTACATATATCACCATGTATCAAGTGGATGAACTGAAGACTGGAAACTATGAATTGAGAATTAAATCAGTAGAGATGACAAGTTGTACAGCAAGCACTCATGTCTAGTGTTGCATAATTGTTAAGCATGTACTCCTACTCCAGTAAGCTACACTTCAATCAATGGAGTCAGGTTATACAGACGGTGAAATACAGGCCTTTCTATGCCAAATAACTCTGGATCACAATGTATAGGAACACTTTTACAAGTTTTGACCAGTGAAGAAATGTACACTTAGGGGAGGCACATGCTTCATTTTTCTCTTGCTCCTTAGACAGATCACCTCACACTGCAAAGCCCACGACAGCACAAAGTTCTGTCCTACAGATATGTGGGTCATAATGTAATCTATGTTTTGAGGCATTGTCTCACACAAAGGAAGGCAAAGTTTCAATATAGAATCCTTCATGCTTTCTAAATCACTCAATATTAAAACAAGCTATATTTCCTTTATGCTGTCCGTAGATCCATAGTTTTCCCCATAGCCTCCATTTTCTTATTTGTTTGGAATCCCTAATTATCTAAAGAAGTTTTTTTTTTTTTTACTCAAATATTTTCATTGGATGTCTGAGACTTCAGATAGTAGCAAATTTATGCAATCATTTTTCTAAGGTTAAATGTCTATCCTGACATTTAATTTGTAAATATAGAACAGGAAGAAAATAGATACAACTAATAGTATGAAAAATATTAAAAAAATTAATGAAAGTTATACAAATATGGTTGCTTTTTCTAGAGAGCAAAGGAAAAAACCCTTGACTGTACCAATGGCAACCAGGGTAACCAAGACCATGAAACAAGAGAAGTTTCAGTGTGCAGCCACCTGTGAGTGAGAACCAGGAACAGAGCATCACATATTCCAAACACTTCCACCTCTTCCCCATCTCATCTATCTGTAGTGTTTCTTTCTTAGTGCCCTAAAATTTTTCCACTTTCAATAACTCCTACAGTCATATTAAGTTCACTTAGAAAATTGGGGATCATTATTCATTCTCAGACAGACAACCTTAACCTACCTGTAAACTTTTTTTTTCTTTTTGTTTTCTCTTCAGATGTTATAGTTCCCAAACTCTCAACTAGAGACTTCTTTGGAGAAGAGATGATTAGTCTACTATGAGAAACTTCCTGGCAAGCCATAAAATGCACACTAGAGATTTCCTCATACTAAAAGTTATTATACCATCCTCTGGGATTAGCCCTCTTAAAATTCTGTATAATCACTGAGTAGTATTCCATTATATAAATGTACCACAGCTTCTTTATCCATTCTTAGGTTGAGGGATATCTGGGTTGTTTTCAGATTATGGCTACTACACATAAAGCTGTTATGAACATAGAGCAAGTGTCCTTGTTGTATGGTAGAGCATTTTTTGTTATACACCTAAGAGTGGTATAGCTGGGTTTATTCCAATTTTCTGCAAAAGCATCATAATGACTTCCAAAGTGGTTATACAAATTTACACTCCTGCCAGCAATGGAGTGGAATACTAGTCAGCAATTAAAAACAAAGAAATAATGAAATTTATAGACAAATGGATAAAACTAGAAAAGATCACCCTAAGTAAAGTAACCCAGACCCAGAAAAACACACATGGTATATAATCACTTATAAGGAGATTTTAGCCATATAGTACAGGATAACCATACTACAAGGCATAAACCCAAAGAAGATAAATAACAAGGAGAATCTAAGGCAAGGTACATAAATCTCACTTGGAAGGGGAGATAGGATAGACAGAGGTAGTGTCTGAAAAGAGAGGGCACAGTTAAGAGGGTGTAGATCAGACCTGGGAATAGCAAGGGTGAGAAGACAGTAGGCCTGTAGAGAAAAGAAAAGAAAAGAAAAGAAAAGAAAAGAAATGGAAGGTGGGGCTATCTCTATGACAATCTGGAGACCTAAATCAGGGTAAGCTCCTGGGAGAATAGAAGGAGGATTCAAGCAATGACTCCTAGTAACAGAGGTCATAGAGACTAAAGAGGACACCTTCTAACTGGACTAGCTTCCTCACAGAGGGAAGGGAACTCCAACCCACCCACAAATGCTTCAGTCCCAAATGTACCCGGCATACAAGATGTGCAGGAATAAAGATAGTGCAGATAGAGCAGATATTAAGGGAATGCCCCCCAAAATGCCTGGACCAAACAAAGACCCATCTATGGGATAGTGCCAACCCTTGAGACTATGAACAATACTCTGCTATGCTTGCAGATAGGAGCCTGAAAGAGTTGTCTTCTGAGAGACTGTACCCAACAGCACCTCAAAACAAATGCTGAGTCTCACAGCTAAACATTGGGCAATGCTTAGGGAATCTTGTGGAAAAGTGGGAGGAAAGAGTAAAGGACATGGAGGTGACAGGAGCTCCACAAGAAGACCAACAGGGCCACCTAACCAGGGCCCATTATGGTTGCTGAGACTGAAGCATCGGCCAAAGTCCAGGCATGAACTCAACCTAGGCCGTTACAAAGTTGTAGCAGATGGACAGCATAGGCTTCATGTGGGACTTCTAGTAAGGAATTCAGGAATGCATCAGGCAAAGGACTCACCAGTTTTTTGATCACTTCCTCCTGGTGGGACTACCTTATCAGGCCACAGGGGAAGAGGACATGCTCAGTTCTGATGCAACTTGATTAGCTGGGGTGGATGGGAAAGGGAAGGGGGAGGCAGAGGGAAGGAGGGTGGAACTCAGGGGAGAAGGGATGGGCTACAACCAGGATACAAATTGAATTAAAAATAAATATAAATTAACTAAAAACCAACCAAACAAAAATTCTGTAAAACTAACAGTTCTTCCAGTTTTTTCCTATGTTTTAGAATCAGTTGTCCTAGTTACCACATGAACTCATTTAACTGACTTTAAAAATAGCATGATGTTTGTTAAACATGTTCAAATTAGACTTGATTATATATTATTTCAACGAGCTTTTTAATTTACCAATTTAAATGCTAGGTCACAAATATTATCAGTGCTTTTTTTTTCTTCTCCTTGCTTTCTGAGCACATCTTAGAACCCTTTTGTTCATGCAACCATGTTTACAATTTTCAAATGTAAATCTGAACTATGTCATATCTTTTTAGTCTTAATATAAGATGCATGTGCCATGAAATTGCACTTATTTATTCTATAAACAATAGAGAAAAAATACAAATATAATATAACAAGTGACAAAAGATGTTGCTTTCAAAATAGGAGATTGCTGACTGACCTTTCCCTACATTTAGCATATGATTTATCATTTCAGCTGTGAGCCATCTTTATGACAACCAAATTCCCTTAAAATGTGTGTGACATTTAACTGGCCAGAGATATTTGTCATTGAATAATTTAATGTCATCTCTTATTGTTTCAATTCAAGTGGTTGAACTAATTTTTATTTGCGATGGAAAATGCAGATGACTCCCATTATATCGTTAAATGTCTAAATACTTTCAAATTTAAATGAGTTTGCTTCCAGATTGTCAACATAAGGAACTAGGCCAGTGGGGTTGAGATTAAATAGCTGATTAAATCCCACAATAGAATATATTTACTGTATACTTCATGCAGGTTCTTGCTTATTTTCAAGCTTTCATGAAACTTATTATGGAGCCCTCTTAACAGCTCTGCTTATAAATTAATTTCAAGTAATTATCAGTTAAGCTTCTTGGACTGATACGGCTATTTCTTACCTTTTTTCCCCTTAAACTTCAACCCTGTCTAGTATATCTTCGTTAGCCTTCTATATACATTGCATTGATAACTGATTTTAATGCTTACTTTGAAAGCTACATATAGCATTTATTTATTCATATGCCTTTGTTCTCTATGGTTTTCATAGTTATTATGTGCTGATAAACCTAATTTGCCACTTCTATGGAAGTAGACTTCTTTTTATATGGTGCTTTTTGGATAGTAATAGCTTATTAAAAATTTATTTCTTTCTGATAAGTTTGTTGTTGCCAAAAAATTGATACTGCAGAGAAAATTTTGTGTGTGTTTGTGTGAGAGAGAGAGAGAGAAAGAAAAAAAGAGAGAGAGAAAGAGAATGAGAGAGACCGAGAGAATGAGACACTGACTGGTAGATAAATCTGAAACTCAATTTTTTAATAAATTTATTTATTTTTATATCAATCACAGGTTAGGTACTTTGCATCGCAGGCGTAGCCCCCCTCCTTCGTTCCCTCCCACCCTTCC
>JAQQSO010008398.1:0-10006 GCA_028658305.1 Pachyuromys duprasi
TTTTACGAGACAGTTTCTCCAACCAAGGACCATGTATGGATATGTCCTAGAACCCCCGCTCAGATGTGGCCCATGGTAACTCGGTGTCCAACTGAAGACCCTAGTAAGGGGAACAGGGACTGTTTCAGTCATGAACTCGATGGCTGGCTCTTTGGCCCCCCCCCCCCAACCTCCAATACACGCCAGGGAGTAACAGCCTGGCTAGATCCCAGAGGAGGACATTGCAGCCAGCCCTGAGGAGACAAGATGAACTGGGCTCAGATGGAAGGGGAGGAGGTCCTCCCCCGTCGGTGAACTTGGAGGGGGCGGGGATGAGATGAGGGAGGAGTGGGGAGAGTGGGAGGGAGTGAGGGAGGGGGCTATGCCTGGGATGCAAAGTACCTAAC
The DNA here is from genome assembly GCA_028658305.1 of Pachyuromys duprasi. Lineage (NCBI taxonomy): Eukaryota > Metazoa > Chordata > Mammalia > Rodentia > Muridae > Pachyuromys > Pachyuromys duprasi. Next base: position 387 of record JAQQSO010008398.1, read on the forward strand.
CTGTGATTAATATAAAAATAAATAAATTACATTTAAAAAATATTAAGAAAAGTATTCTACCAACATCTCAGGCTTTAAGATCAACAATTAATAAGTGGGAGCTCATGAAACAAAGCTTCTACAAGACAAAGAACACTGTCAAAAGGATAAAACTGCAGCCCACAGGATGGGGAGTGATCTTCACCAACCCTGTATTAACAGAAGGCTGATATCCAAAATATATAATGATCTCAAGAAACTAGACATCAGTAAACCAAATACCCAAATAAAAAATGGGGAAACAGAGCTATACAGAGAATTCTAAACAGAGGAATCTCAACTGACTTAGGGGCACTTAAAGAAATGATTAATATCCTTAGTCATCAGGGAAATGCAAATCAAAAAACCCCTGAGATTCAATATAACACCCAACAGAATAGCTAAGATCGAAAACTCAAGGGACAGCACATACTAGCAAGGATGTAGAGACATAGGAACACTCCTTCATTGTCGGTGGGAGTTCAAACTTGTACAACCACTTTGAAAATCAAGTTGGCTATTTCTTAGAAAATTGGGAATAGTTTTACCTCAAGACCAAGCTATACCACTCCTGGGAATGTACCCAAAAGAAGTTCTATCATACCTAACAAGACACTTGCTCAACTATGTTCATAGCAGCTTTATTCATAAATGGCCAAAAATTGGGAACAACTTCAAACAAAGAATGAATATAGAAATGTGATACATTTGCACAATGGAATACTACTCAGCTATTAAAACTATGACATCATGCAATTTGCAGGCAAATGGATGGAACTAGGAAAATATCACCCTAAGTGAGGTAACCCTGATCCAAAAAGACAAAAATAGTATGTACTCACTTAAGTTGGTATTAGCCATAAAGTACAGGATAATCACTCTGCAATCCACAGACCCAAAGAAGCTAAGTAACAAAGAGGGCCCAAAAGGGGACATTTGAATCTCACTGAGTGGGGGAAATAGAATAGACATGGAGGGGGGTGGATAGAGGGAGGGAAGGGAAGGGAAGGGAGTGAGGAGGGTAGCAGGAGGGGTTTAGTAAGGGGAGGATGGAGGGAGAGAGTACTGGGAAAGAGAAGTAGAATCAGTCAGTGGGAGGGGGCTGGGGGGAAGGGGAGGAGGCATCTCTGGGAAAAGCTAGAAACCTAGGATAATGGAAAGTCCCAGTATCTGTGAGTGTGACCCCAGCTAAGACTCTAAGACTCCTAGCAATGGAAGATGTGAAGTGGGAAGTGTGGAGTGTGACCATCTCCATTAACCAAAGAGGTCCTCCAATGGAAGGATTAGAACACCAACCCAGCCACAAAACCTTCAACCCACAATTTGTCCTGCCTTCAAGATGTGCAGGGCCTAAGATGCAGCAGAAACTGAGAGAAAGGCTAAACAATCACTGGCCCAGCTTGAGACTCATGCTGTAAGAGAGAGCCCATCCCTGACACAATTCACGATATTCTGTTATACTTGTAGACAGGTGCCTAGCTTAATTGTCATATGAGAGGCTTCACCCAGCAACTGGTGGAAACAGATGCAGAGACCCACAGCCAAACATTAGGCAGAGCCTGGGGAATTCTGTGGAAGAGAGGAAAGAAGGATTGGAGGAGCCAAAGAGGTCGAAGACACCACAAGGAAATCTATAGACTCCACTATGGGCCCACAAAGATAGAACTGCCAAACAGAGAACATTATGGGACAGACCTAGGCCCTCAGCATATTTGTAACAGTTGAGCAACTTGGTCTTCATGTGGGACTCCTAACAGCAGGAACAGAGGCTGTCTCTGACGACATTGCCTGCCTTTGGATCCCTTTCTCCTTACCGGCTGCCTTGTCTAGCCTCAATAGGAGATGTGCCTAGTCCTACTGCAACTTGATATGTTATCCATGGGAAGCCTCCCCTTTTCTGAGGAGGAAGGGGTTACTGAAGGTTGGAGAGGGGAGGCAAGAGGGGGAGACTGGGAGGAGAGGAGGGAGGGGAAGCTGCTATCTGGCATGTAAAGTAAATAACTTAATTTTTAAAAATAAAGGTGTTCTAATGAGTTTGGGATAGAAACAAAGATATCACACATAGCAGTGAGAGGAGGTGAAATAGAGGGTAATGGGATGTTATTTTGACTTTTCCTCATTTCATAAACATATTTCCTGAAAATGTTTACATCAGTGGTGGGGATAAGACTTCAAAGTGAACAATGGATAGCCCGAACTTCAGAGGCTAACAAGAAATCTGAGGTGAATAGAAAGTAAAAGGCCCATAGAATTTCCTGGTATGTAGAAACCTCAGTACGTATAATATATTTAGTGTAAAAGAAGTGTAATGTAATGGGGACAGGGTGACAAAAATAAAGTGTGATATAGTGGGTACAAAGTAAAGAGGGCAAACCTTCCATGGCAGTCACTTCATGCTTCTTATTAAACAAGATAATCTACCCTTAACAGCAGCATGCTCAAACTGCAGGTGTGAAGACTACCCATGTGCTTTTAGGTAGCTGCAGCTCAAGATAGCAGACTGAATATAGACATTCCTGTCCCCTTGTTTCCAAGGCTCCGTTAAGGTTAAGAAAGTATTATGAATTATTTTACAATACGCACACATAATAAATAATGATGGGAGGTAGAGACAGCATACACAAGACTATGAGCAAGTTTCTAGAAGGGACAAGCAAGAGCAGAGAAGAGCAGACTGATTACGGAGAGAGTCAGCCCCTTCATGGACCCTTTAGGGAGCTCTGTAGTGCTCTGGCCTCCCTTTAAATGTGATGGGACAGAGTCACCAGAAACCCTGCAGTTCAGCACCAAACACCAACAACAAATCAACTAGAACAGTTTTTCTCAAAGTCATCTTACAAAAATATCTAGTCAAATGTATTAACATAAGCATAGCTTTGAGAACATAGTGCATCCAGATGAGAAGGAAAAAGAAGAAAGATAGTTTAGAAAAATATTTTGAAATTGCTTTAAACACCATACTTAGGGTCTAGGAAGATATCTTCATGGCATGATACTTACCTAGCAAGCATAGAGGCCTGATCACAGATGTCTCCATCTTCTGTCTAATTAGAGGAAGTGGGTCACTGTTGGGGTGGGGGTGGGTACACACCACCTAACCATTTATTCGGTTATAAACTTATCAATGGATTATTCCATTGATGAAGCTGGTATCTTTCAAAATCCACTCACCTTTTAACAACACCAAGCTTTCAACATATGAATCTTTGTGGGACAGTGCTTCATACTTAAAATACAGCACAGAAGGACAGCTTAGGTAAGACAGCAATATCAGCACACAAGGACAGCTTTTATTACAGTCTCATTTTATCCTCTCTGCTTTTTAATCATGTATATGGATATTTGCAAAATATGTCAGCCTTGGCATAGAGACGGCTCAAGGCAAGCGCTACATTATCTAGAGCCAAATTGTTCCTTTTAGCTGCTGGGACACAAGTCATTCTTGCAGTCTATTTCCAGTGAGTTTTAAGGCATTTGCTTTCTTATCCTCATGCAGATGAGGGAACATCTTCTGCCATCTTCATCTCTGCATCTACTATAGCCAGTATCAAGCAAATGGTGTTCTGGTGCAAAGCAGGGAGCTGGTCAGACTTCAGAATGCAGTGTGGTATGGAAGCAAACACTCTCATTCCAGGTATTGCCACTTATAAAACTTGTGTTCAAAAACACCTGCCCAAATGTCCCGTGCACAGGGAAAATGGGCCTAGGATAAGGCGTACACTGAAACTGAAAGCTGCTTGGAGCAGTTAGTAACCTAAAGAAGGTAGTAATATGTGCTTAGCATGCATCTGCCATTGCATTTAATGTCTCATACTATTCTAAACATTATGCAGCTTCTTAATCTCTGTCCATCTGACTCGTCCCTGATTTTAGTAGTTACAAGTGGCTGGTAAGTAAAAAGGGAACTCTGAACTTTCGCTCAAGTTGGCAGGTGTCTGGGACTGTCATTAAGCTTGAGATGCTTCAAATCTGACTTCAGCCTCTTCTGATTTTTGATATGTGTAAGTTCTTCATAGTCAAAAGATGTTTTCAAAGACCTTTCCCTAGGAAGACTCTTCCTCCCCCTCTCAGGATTCCTCACTTACTATAGTACTTTAGGACGCTCGAGGTCTCATGAGCCTTCCCCTGTCCAGTTAGCATGTCTATTTCCTTCTTCAGCCCTGAAAACAAACACACTGGAACACTATACAGACTGAGAAGGTCATATTTAGGAATATATAATTATATATAATTAATTATTCTGTCCATCAGTATTTATTCTGTACAACAATGATTAATTATATATAGAATATATATATGTAATAATAAATAATGAAAAATGCCATGGGTTTGAAAGAGAGCTAGGAGAGATAGATAGGGGGCTTGGAGGGAGAAAGGGGGGAATGATATAGTTATATTACAATAACGCAAAGGAAAAGAAATAATAAAAAATACTTTATCTTTATTCTATGCAACATCATTACTCTGAAAATGACTTTGTTTTCATCACATGTGTAAAGGACTTTATGACGTGATATTTTGACATTTGGTTGAAATTTAAAGGAAACCATTTCAATCATCAAAAAATTTCTCTGCACACATTTAGTAGCTCCAGACATTCAGAAACACAGCTACAGAAAAAAATAATTCATCCTCCCTACACCAAAACCAGTAGGGTCACTAAATGTTTTAAAAAACAAGCATTTACCTGATTACAGTCCTATAATCTTGAACTTGGCTGACAACATGCCTTATGAATACACATACATACAAGCAAACAAGAAATACAGCCTCCTACATTCTCTGAAATTTTCTTATGGTGCTAACCTTTCAAAAAGACATGCCATTTTAGAAATGCCACCTGCATTTTAACTCTTGTTCCATTTGCTAATGGCAGAGATGACCTATCAGCCAAGAGAGGGGATAAAGAGTCTCCCATTAACTACATAACAGCCCCAGTCCTTCATGGACATTACAGCTCTATTTTTCACTCAGGCCAGTGCTATTTATTTGTCAATTTACCCCAAGAAATATGCTTTTCCATTACTAACTGGAGTATCATAAAGTCATAAAGAAAACCTTGATGTCATAATGTCCTGCAGTGTGACCTCACTTCCAGTGACTTACTGTATTCTTCTTCTTAAAACTTACTCTTCTCAGGTTGATCAGTAATAATCTCTCTAGTCATTGAGGACAAATTCACATAACACAAAATGAAAGATGGAGTATTTGGGTTTTTTTTTCATCTACAGATGAAAAATGTCAAATATTTGACATATTTCAAATAAATATTTTCTTTAGGTGACATCAATTTCAACTTTTAGAACATAATCAGCTGATTTGTACTGTCTTTCACTTTATCATTAGACACAATAACATAGCTTAGGTGGCAGTCTCAACCATCAAATCCTGTGTTTTTTACAGCCCACAAAAATCAGAGTCTAACCCTAGAGCCAGCTCCATGGGTAGACAAACATCCAAAGGACACCCTTAGAGTCTCCCTATATTCAGTTTAGCTCTAATCACAGATAATAGCAGGATAAGGAGGAAAAATTCCAGAACCTGTGGAATGGGTCTCAGGGTAAATGAGGAGTACATGTGACTACAGAACAGATGCCCTTTTCATAGGAAGACAGCTTTTGCTACTGACCAACATATCAATGGTGTGCCTGGAGAATAAATGAGTCTTGCCATGCCCACAGGAATGCAAGGAGCACTGATAAAACGCCTGTGATGTTTAATGCCAGGAGCCACAGCAGGTGCTTGCCACGTTCTTGAGAATACCAGTCAATGCTTGCAACAGTAATGAGCTAGCTCCTTGTGCCCTGTCTCATGAGGGGAATGTTTCAGTTATGGTAGCTAAGGCCACACACATAGTAATTGACAGCTCTGATCAGACTCCAAATTGAGAGAGAGCAAAGTTCATCATCTTCATGCCTTCCCCTTCAAGTTAAAGAATGAAAAGGAACCTAGGATGTCAGGAACCACTCTCTCTACCAGCCACTGGGCTTCTGCCGTACTCTGCCCTACTCTGGCCCTCACAAAATGGAGCAGTGATCTTGCTAACGCGGGACGTACATCACATCCTGACTGAGCAGCCCCTGGTAGCTTCTGGTTTGCTGCCCAATAGAGCTGTAGCTCATGACCATAGCTGGGCCCTGTCCACAGCTCAGCTCTTCTCTTTCTCACTTTAGACATTTGTTCATGCTACACTGGTCCTCTTGCTCTTCTTGGAGGTAAAAAGAATAGACATTTCTGTTCCCAGGATTTACTCTCTCAGAGCACCCAGCTATCCTCCTGGGGGTGGCTTACCTTCTTGAGTTTAGGTTTGTCTTCTGATGCCATAATCTCAGAAAGACTTCACAGAGACCCTCCTTAAGACAGCATCAGTCCTGGATTTCTGTGTCTCCTTACTCTGCTAGTCTCCTCGCCCAGCTTGTCACATCTAATATCAAACTGCATATCTCTCTGCTCTCATCCTAAGCAGAAGCCTAGTGAGGGCAGGACTTACTTCTCCAGGAACAGCCATTACTGAAGCTGGAGCATGAGCTTACAGGATCTGAAACACAAGGGATGGGTGTTGTCTACTGCCACACAGGGCGGAACAGTGCCTTGGCGCTCTCTGTCCCCACACCTCCCCCTCACCTTGACCTCAGTCTCACAATTCCTAAGGCTGTTGCTGATTCTTCTACATGCTTCCTAGTTCAAGAAAACCCAGTGACACCCCACCGGTCCTCCCAGCTCCTTCCTGTTCCTTCATAGCTGTCCTCCAAAAGGGGGCTCTCTTACTTCACATTCCCTTTCTGCCAACAGGAAACACTTTTAGGAACAAGCCCTAGCCCAGGCCTGAGGCTGCTCAAATGGCCACTTCTGACCAAATGGGCTTCAAAGGTGGTGTTCTAAAATGGGCTTTGCTGATCTAAACCCGGCCACAGCAGCCCTCATTTGAATGCTTCCTACCATTTTTGCTAAGCAGGCACTTGAATTTCTCTATGCTGAGTTGAACTAAAGAGTTAATCAAATCCCTGAAAGGAATACCAGGGCTCTGGGAGAGTGGCACCCTGTGCTGCCTGCCTGTTTTGCAAATTTAAGAATAGGGAGCTTCCAGGGAACGGATCCTTGAGGGTCCTTTAAATGCTGGAATACTAAATGGGCTGGAGATTTTCTGTCATTAGAGCAGCTGAGCAGAGAGCCTGAGAAGGAATTTTTAAAACACAGTATATTTACCTTGAGGACAGAGCCATTTCTGATTTCAAAGTAAAATAAATCAATATGTTTAAAAGAAAATATGCGTACATTAACACCCCATAGTTCTCTTTAGTTTGCAAAGCTTTTTAGCTAATTTGTCTTTTTTTTTTTTAAATTGTTGAGTGCAACACAATAGGAAAATCTATACAGCCTCACCACCCAGAAGCTGCATACAGGGCAGCCCACCAGCAAAAATGATAGACAGATACCACAGCCACTGAGAAAAACAGAAAAAAGAAGAAGAAAAGTGAGGCCTCCTAGAATAAAGGTTTTCAAGGTAATAGTAATGTAGAGAAATTCATATCAGAAAGTCCAGGAGAAATATCTGAGAAGGGCAGGATGATCCCCAGACCTTAAGAAAAAGAAGACAGAATTTTCTCACCCTCTTCCTCAGCCACGGGTCAAAAAAGAAAGAGATTTTTATTTTATTTTATTTTATTTTATTTTACTGTAGTTCAGGTGGTATTTATTTGGAGGTATATAAGTAACTTTAATGCTTATACTAATTTAAATACAAGAATGGCCAAAGGTTGATACATTTTACATGGTGAAGATCCCCAAATGAAGTTCATAGACTCACACGAGGAAGAAAACATGCATTTGAAAGTTAAAGCAGAAATCAAGAAAAAACTGAAAGAAGAGGAAAATGTCTCTTCCACCATGTTGTGACACACCAAGCCTTAGGAAGCATGTGATCACCTTAACAGCAGGAGTCCACAGTCCACTGGGAAATGGTTCTTGACAAGATGGACTGGTAGTTCCATATGGGAGATGATGGCTCCTCACTATGTGCAGGACACATGAACAACTGCTGTCGTGGTGACCCTTTAGGCTGTTACGCACCATGTTACAAACTAACTTGAGGGCTAAAGTAGTATCTCCACATGTAAGGGCAGTGCTGTGTTTCAGGGGATGGGAACGTGGTGAACAGCACCCATGCTGGGCAGCTTACAGCTACTGTATCTCCAGCTCCAGGGCGCCTGATGTCCTGTTCTAGCCTTAGCAGGTACCTGTACACACATCATGTGCTCATACAGACATAAACAATAAGAACAAGAAATCTTTTTTAAACTTTTTTCTTTTTAAATTTAATTTATATATTTATTTATTACAATTTATTCACTTTGTATCCCCACAGCAGCCCTCTCCCCTGCCCCCTCCCAGTCTCACCCACATTCCCTGTTCTCCCCCTGTGCCCTTACCCTAGTTCACTGATAGGGAAGGCCCTCCTCCCCTTCTATCTGATCCTAGCCTATCAAGTCTCATCAAGGCTGGCTACATCATCTTCCTCTGTGGACTGGCAAGGCTGCACTCCCCAGGGGATAGTGACCAAAGAGCTGGCCAGTAAGTTCATGTACCCCTTACTAGGACACCCACTTGGACATTGAGCAGCCAATGGGCTTCCGTTGAATAGGGGTCTAGGTCTTCTCCATGAAAGGTCCTTAGTTGGAGTATCAGTCTCTGCAGCACCCCCCCCCCCCGGGCCCAGGTATTTTGGCTGTGTTGTTCTCCTTGTGGAGTTCCTGTCCCTTCCAGGTCTTTCTATCTCCCTCTTCTTCCATAAAGATTCCAGCCCAAAGTTTGTCTATGAGCCTCAGTATCTCCTTCGATACTCTGGTGGGTAGAATGTTTCAGAGGTCCTCTGTGGAAGGTTCATGTCCTGTTCCTTGTCTTCTCCTGCTTTTGATATCTATGTTGTTTGCCCTTCTGAATGAGGATTAATCATCTTCCCTAAGGTCCTTCTTGTTGTTTAGCTTCTTTAGGGCTATAGATTTTAGTATGTTTATCCTATATTATATATCTAATATACACTCCTAAGTGAGTATATAACAATTGTGTCTTTCTGTTTCTGGGTTACCTCATTGAGGATGATCTTTTCTAGTTCCCACCATTTGCCTGCAAATTTCATGATTTCCAAGTTTTTAATTGCTGAGTAATATTCTATTGTGTAAATGTACCATACTTTCTGTATCCATTCCTCAGCTGTGGGATATCTGGTTTGTTTCCAGATTCTGGCTATTACAATTGGAGGTGTTATGAACAAACCAAAACCATACATTGGAAAAAAGATAGCATCTTCAACAAAAGGTGCTGGTCTAACTGGATATCTACATGTAGAAAAATGAAAATAGACCCTTATTTATCACCCTGAACAAAGTTAAAGTTCAAGTGGATCAAAGACCTCAATATAAAACCAGAAACACTAAATCTGATAAAAGGAAAATTGGGAAAAAGCCTTGAACTCATTGGCATAGGAGACAACTTTCTGAACAGAACACCAACAGCACAGTCCCTAAGAACAACACTCAAGAAGATGGGCAAGATGGCTGCCACGAGAGAACACTGTGTCTGAGGAGTAGGAGAGCAGAAACAAC
>JAQQSO010008399.1:0-10004 GCA_028658305.1 Pachyuromys duprasi
GTTCCGATGATTGGACCGAATCCGCAGCACACCAGTGGGTCGAAGCAGAACCCGGGTGCAGTGTGCGCTCATAGGGCGCAGTTCAGTGCAAATGGCACCTGGTTCCTCCTGAGACTGCCCGGGAGACTGTGTGATCCAGTCTATAATGGCGGGTGCGGGCGCCCAGTGCAGCCGTTAGTCCAGATCAGAGCTGTGCACCGCTGGTCACAGGGAAATTTCTCCAGGTAATAACTGGGTGTCCCTAGGGTTTTCCCACTTGATTTTCTCGCCGTAGGAGTTCTGCTCACCTGGCACTCACAATGCTGGCGTTTTAGGTCCCAGAGTTCAGTCTCCTGGTCGCTGCGTTGTTTCTGCTCTCCTACTCCTCAGACACAGTGTTCTCTCGTGGCAGCCATCTTGGATCCCCTAGCTCAATGATCTTGTAAAAGTCAAGAAAACATATTAGAAACAAAATACGTAAACACAATGTGTTATAAGATAGAAATAGGTGCTTGAAATCTTTCACCATAAAATCATTTTAGAGCTAGCTGTTTTCTTTTTATTTCTATTTTTATTTTTTATATTAATCACAGTTTACTTACTTTGCTTACTACTGTAGTTTCCTCCCTCATTCCCTCCTAATCCCATCCTCCCTCCCTCATCTTCTCCCTGCCCCTTTTCAAGTCGACTAATAGGTGAAGTCCTTCTCCCCTTCCATCTGACCCTAGCTTATCAGGTATCTTCAGGACTGGCTGCATTGCCCTCCTCTGTGTGGCCTAGCAAAGCTGCTCCTCCTTCGGGGATGGGGGGGGAGGATTCAAATAGCCAGCCATTGTGTTCTTGTAAGAAAAAGTCCCTGTTCCCCTTACTAGGATATCGAGCTACCATTTGCTGCATCCAAGCAGGGGTTCTAGGTTATATCTGTACATGTTCTTTGGTTGAAGAAACAGTCTCATAAAATACCTCTGTGCCCAGATATATTTGGTCCTTGTGGAGCTCCTGTCCTCTCCAGGTCATATTAGCTCCCCCTTCTTTCATATGATTCCCTGCACTCTGCGGAGATATTTTCAACTCAATTTGAACTTTAAAAAATGTGCAGAGCATATTTACTTATATCGTATGTGACCATGAATCAATATATCAATGGGACTTCCTAGTTTGTCTATGTTACTCTCCCTATCTTTTCTATAACTTCACATATACATGTATATATATATGTATATATATTGATATATATCACTTTATATGCATAGCATATATATCTATATATAATGTATATATGATAACATGTAGTGATGAGAATTTAAAAGTATAAATTTTATGGATGAAGGAAGGATGAAATCCAGTTATTGGACACCTGAATGAATGAAGAAAGTGTAAATAAAGCTAATTCTTTTTCTTTTTTGTTGTTGTTTTGGAAAGGTTCATAATATATAATTGATAATGAAAGTGTAAAATCCAGTGTGATGCTCCCAGTTTGAGAATGGTCATTCCAAGTGGACAGACACTGACTCATCAGTGTGGGCTTTGGATCTGGATAGCCATACTTGGTAACAACTTTATTTGAAAGATTTTACACTAAAGTCTCACTTAATCATTTTAAAGATAAATTTTATAAAAGAAAAGTGGAACAATTTTTAAACAGAAAAAAGCAAAAAGGTCAACGATGGAAGTCATTTCAGAAGAGAGAGAGAGAAGTGGTTAAGAATTTAATGAAGACTAATAAGAATGATGAAGTCTCAAGAATAGAAAGAAAAATAGCATATCACAAAGTATAACTGAGTGTCTAAGGGACTGAAAAGGAGCTTCAAATGAACCAGTGAGGCCGTGTAAGAAGGGGAAGAAAGGGAAAAAAAATTACAGAAGAAGAAATAATGACTAGAGAATTACATTAATACAAAGAGTTCAAGAACTCAAAGATGCCAGTCATTAGACACTTTATAAGAAAAACTTTGAAAGTCATAGGGTATTGAAAATAGTGAAAGATAAACAATTCATCACACACAAGGTAATTTTAATAATATTATCAGATTTTTCACTGGAAACATTGGAGGTAAAAATATAATACAAAAAATATAATACTCAAACAAAACAGTATATTAAAATGATGACATAAAAGAAAGGTAAAGCTAGTAAGGAACAAGACTAATATGCTTTGTAAACTGTCCTTTATAGGAGAGAAATTAAGATATTCTAGGTAAAACAAGGTATAGTAATCCATTACTACTAAGCCTGAAGTGGAAAAGTATTCAAGGGGATCACACAGAAATTTCAGTAGCGATAAACAGAAATTGAAAGTCATATGAAAAATAGAGATCTCATTAAAGTAAATGAACAACAAATTATAAATTCTAGTATTAAAGTATTAAAATCATACTTATCACACTTATTGATTCTATAATAGATAAAACCAATCTTTTCAAATATTATTCAAAACTAGTATTGTATACTTGGTTTATAACTAGACATAGTTTCTTTTTATTATTTTTATTTATTTTTTATTAATTACAAGTTATTTACTTTGTATCCCAGTTGCAGCCTCCTCCTTTGGCCCCTCCCAGTCCCACCCTCCCTCCCTCTTCTACTCCCTTGCCCTTCCCCCAGTCCACTGATGGGGCAGTCTTCCTCCCTTTCCATCTGACCCTAGCCTATCAGATCTCATCAGGACTGGCTGCATTGTTCTCCTCTGTGGCTTGGTAAGGCTGCTCCATGGAAGCTCTGAGTCTAAGTAGACATAGTTTCTTACAAGAAACATCATGGTCAGATATTAAGACATTTAGAAGTATTATTAAGTCATGTGTCAGAGCATACAATATGAAGATGCAATTTTGTGATGAGTACTGAAAGAAATGGGACTACATTTTATTATTTTTATGTTATTGAAGTTAATCTGGTATATGTAAGAGTAGTTTCTATATGAGATTTTTAGATGCAATATCCATGGTAACCACAAAAACCAGCTATAGAATATTTAAAAAATGAACGAAATGTTCAATACTTAAATAAATTTAAATCTAACTATAGTAGTAAATAAATGAGAAATAAAATATTATAATCAATATAGAAAGTAAATAACAAAATGTTAAAAATAAATCATCCCTTAGTAGTAATTACTATAAATGAACCTCAATCAAATATTCTAATGAAAATGTAAATACTGACAAATTGATAAGGGCATATAATGAAATTGTGTTTTTCTATATAGGATTCCTTTTTGATTCAAAGACATAGATTGAACAAACAAACAAACAAATAAATAAATAAATAAATAAATAAATATGCATATTATTATCTCTGTAGAGAGTAACTAAAAAGAAGAGTGAAGATCCTCATTAAGTAGAATATAAATAAAAGGTTGTATAACACAAGGGGAAAATTACTTAAATCTTAAGAGGGCAAAATTTGTAAGAATAATTAGCAATTATTCACTTAACTTCCCTCCATTGAAACATCTATAACAAACACATATAACTCTATTACTCAAATACATGGTATCTTCAGCCTTAGGTTATAACCATCAGGTTCTGAGGGTAAATTAATACTAATAGCAATAGATTGTAATGTTTCAGAGTCTCTGTATTCTCAAAGACCAACAACTGAAAAGAAGTTACTCATTTCTTGCACTGGGCTTTTTATTTGTTATCCCATGAAATCCAAGCCCACTCATTATAGATCAAATCTGTTAAAATACAAACATATACATAATACATATATGTGATATATATTTATTCATGTACACTGGTAAATTTCCATATTACCTTTTCAATGTTATTTACTGATGCTTTCCCTCAACATATTCTCTTTCTTGCTCCCTCATTGTCCACCTCACTTGATTTCTCTTGATCCACTATTCATCCTTTATATCGCCTGTGTTCAATATCTGTGTTTTCTTTTTCCATTCATCTGTTTATGAGTGTGTAGAATGTTTCCAGGATATTGTGAATTTAACAATAGGGAATATAAATAAGCATGTATCTCTGAAATAGTCCATGGTATTGTTTGGATATATATATATATAAGAGTGCTCTATCAGGAACATATTGTGCTTTTTCCACACAATCCTGATGAAAATTAGAACACAATTGTTCACAGAAATTAAAAATATATTATAGTTTATATGGAAACACAAAATATACGTTATAGGCAGATTGACATTAAAAGATAAAAAAGTATTACCATCTGTACTTTCTAATGCTACAGATATAATAAAATAAAGGATATGGTACTGACTTAAGAGAAGAAACATTGATCAATGGAATAGGACTGAGGATCCACATATAACTTCTCATGTCTACATTTACCTGATTTTGATAAAGAGACAAAAATACAAACTGGATAAAAGACAACATCTTCAAAAAACTGAGTTGGTCCAACTTTGTGGATAAATGGAAATTAAACTTTTTTCTTACTCTTAACAAATTAACTATAATTGGAACAAATACTTCAAGATTAAACTTGATACCTTGTGTCTAAGACTGAATTCCACATTTATTAACACCCTTAACATGGCAGTGACATTTACCCAGGGAAACTCCTGAAATAAAGAAATAAAAGCTGTCTAGGTTGAAAATATTAAAGATACAGGTTTAGTGAATTATATTTTCTAATCATTTATGTCCATATGACTGATGAAATGATACAGAAACAAATAAACTAACCAAAATAGCAGAAAAATGAAACAGCGAGTAAAAAAAAAATGTTGTACTTCTATACACTGAAAATAAGATCTCTAAAAATTATATGAAGAAATTATATTAAACATATTCTCACAAACAATAAATGCCTAGAAATGAATACCCAATGAAAAACTTATACAATGAAAATTTCAGAATGTTGATGACAGAATTTGAAGAAGGTTCACATAAGCGAATCATCACATCTTCTGATGTTCTGTTTATTACTGATAAGAATACTATGTAAGTTGACATCCATGTAAATACAAGCCTTGTCAACTCCTTCTGATAGATTTACAAAAGTAGAAACTTCATCCAAAAATTTATATTTAAACTCTCCAGACTCCAAAATAAATGAAAATTTTCCTAGTTATTCAATCCCTGAAAGACTGAATTTTCTACTTCCATTACTTAGTATAGAGTTAGTGTGATTAAAGAAATTATCCTGAGAAGTCTCATAATCTAAATATGATTGATAAGAGATTCAAAAATACCCAAATGCTCCTTTATATATGAGCTCTGGTGATGTGTGTTTGGGGTATCAAAATCATTGAATTTGAGAAGGATGTCATTAAACAGAAACTCCTAGAAATGGGAGGAAAAGAATGAAATCAGACTCCAACTCAATACATTCAAATATAAATAAAAATGCCTACTTGGTATTTTGGGAGGAGTAGCCTGGGGTTTGGCAAGGGCTGTCTGCCTAAGGGAGTAGAAAAAGTGTGGGAGGTGGGAGGGGTCAATGGGTGGCATCAATTTCCTGAAGAAAGCACCAATATTGAAGCCACTAATATCACTAATTAAAAAATAGGTCCTCATGAAACTGAAAAGCTTGCTTAAGGCAAAGGACACTATCAATAGGACAAAATGGCAGCCAGAAGAATGGAGAAAAAATTCTCCATCTCCACATTTAATAAAGGACATATATTCAAAACATATAAAGAACTCAAGGAACTACAAATTAACAAATCAAATAATCTAAGGGGTACAGATCTAAACAGAGAACTGAATATTAAATGGTGGAGAAACAGTTAAAGAAATGTTCAACACTGTTTTTAAATCAAGAATATATAAATCAGGGAGATCCAAGATGGCTGCCACAAGAGGACACTGTGTCTGAGGAGTAAGACAGCACTGACAGCGCATCTACCAGGAGACTGAACACTGGTCCTAAAACAGCAGGATTTGTGATTGCCAGGTGAGCAGAATTCATACAGTGAGGAAATCAAGTGGGAAAGTTCTAGGGACATCCAGTCATTCCCCAGAAAAATTCCTGGTGACCAGCTGTGCACAGCCCTGATCTGAACAAGCAGCCACCCAGGGCACCAACAGCTACCATTCAGGACTGGGTCACACAGTCTTTGGGCCAGACTGAGAAGGCCCTGGGTACCCTTCCAGACTGGCGGGTGCATACTGCTTGTCACTGACCAGACCCTGTGTGTGTCCACGGGCCAGACTGAGAAAGCCCCAGATACCATTTTGCAGACCGGGCTGCATCAGGTGGGTACACTCCCCTGGGCGTTGCCAGCTACCACCCCAGACCAGGACACATAGTATCAGATCCAGACTGAGGTGCCCCCAAATACCATCTCAGACCCGTGGTGCACAGCCCCTGGCCAAGAAGGAGGGGCCAAGTCTCCAGAGCAGAGGGGAGTCCTTAGCAGCATGCCCAAGTCTGAGCATGGAGCCTCCAGACCAGAACAGTGCCCCCTGCTGCCATCTTGAACCTGGACACTCAGCCTCTGACACAGAGTGAGGAGCCAAGCCTCCAGACCAGAGGGGTGACCATCCTGCAGAGCTCACAGCTTCAAGCACAGAGCATAGAGCCAGGCACACATATCCCACAACAGAACACAACTGAGGCAACAACACACACTCTTAAAACACTGGAACTACATGATCTTCTTGAAGAATACTCCAGACACAAGAGGTTGACAGTTCAAATCTGAAGTTCAGCCTCAGAGCACAAACAGCTCCTTGATTATCTGTAAACAAATGGCCAAAGGTCGACATAAGAACTCACCCAACAAAAATCAGGATGCCATGGCCTCACCAGAAACACCCAAAAGCAATGTAGATTTTAATTCAGCTGAGACTCAGGAAAATTATGTTAAAGCTATGATTAAGCAGATATTAGAGGGACAAAAAGAGGAACAAAAAGAGGAAATGAACAAGGCCATCAAAGAAATTCAGAAGAAAATAACTGATCACATAGAGGAACAATTAAAGATATATAGAAAGGAACACAATAACAACAACAACAACAACAACAAAATAGGAGCCACAGTCAATCAGATGAAGGAAATGGTACAAAGCATGAAAACAGAATTAGAATATATAGAGAAGACACAAACAGAGAAAAACCTGAAACTGGAGAACTTAGAGAAAAGATCAGAAACTACAAAGGTAAGCATCGCCAATAGAACACAAGAAATAAAAGAGAGAATCTCAGGAGCTGAAGATACACTTGCTGAAATGGATTCCTCACTCAAGGAAAAAATAAAATCAGAAAAAGTCCCAAACACAAAACTTCCAAGAAATCAAGGATGCCATGAAAAGACGAAACCTAAGAATAATTGGAATAGATGAAAAAGAAGACTGCAGGCTCCAAGGACCGGAATATATTTTTAAGAAAATCATAGAAGAAAAATTTCCCAACTTAAAAATAAGAAATATCCATAAACATAAAATAAGCCTACATAACACCAAATAGACTAGACCAGAAAAGAAATAACTCTCATCACATCATATTCAAAACACTAAACCTACAAAACAAAGAATAATATTAAAGGCAGCAAGGGAAAAGGGTCAAGTAACATATGAAGGTAGACCAATCAGAATCACACCAGACTTCTCATCAAAAACTATGAAAGCCAGAGAGGCCTGGGCAGAAGTCATACAGTCTTTAAGGGAATGCAGATGCCAACCAAGACTACTAAACCCAGCAAAGCTTTCAATCAATATAGATGGAGAAAACAAAATTTTCCATGATAAAACAAAATTTATGGAACACCTACACAGCAACCCAGACCTACAGAAGACACTAGAAGGAAAACATCAGTCCAACGAAAACTACACCAAAGAAAATGTAGGATACATATAACTACCCAATGACAACAACAAAGCAAAGAATCACAGTAAGACCACCAACTCCACAATAAAACGAACTAACAAGCATTGGTCACTACTATCTATCAAGATCAATGGACTCAACTCTCTAATAAAAAGACACAGACAAACAAAATCTTTGCGGAAACAAGATCCAACATTCTGATGCATCCAAGAAACACACCTATGCAACAAAGATAAACACTACCTCAGAGTAAAGGGGTGGAAAAATATTTTTCAAGCAAATGGATCCAGAAAACAAGCTGAGGTAGCAATCATAGTATGTAATAAAATAGACTTTCAACCAAAGTTAATCAAGAAAGATGAGGAGGGGCACTTCCTTCTCATCAAAGGAAAATTCCAACAGGAGGACATCACAATTTTGAATATTTATGCCCCAAATAAAGACCACCTACATTTATAAATCAAACAATATTAAAACTGAAATCACACATTGATCTCAATATCCTAATAGTGGGAGACTTCAACACTCCATTGTCACTAAGGGACAGATCATCCAGTCAGAAGCAATACAGAGAAACAAGAGCACTCACAGAGACCCTAAATCAAATGGACCTAATAGATGTCTAAAGAACTTTTCACCCCAGAGCAAAAGAGTATACCTTCTTTTCAGCATGTCATGGAACCTTCTACACAATAGACAATATAGTTGGTCACAAAGCTGGACCTCAACAACAACAGAAATAGCAAAAGTCCTGCACGTACATGGAAACTGAACAACTTGCTACTCAAGGACAGCTTGGTTAGGGAAGAAATAAAGAAAGAAATTAAAGAATTCCTGAAATTCAATGAAAATGAAAGCACAACATACCCAAACTTATGGGACACAATGAAGGCAGTGCTAAGAGGAAAGTTCATAGCACTAAGTGCCTTCAAGAAGAAATTTGAAACATCTCATACAAGCAATTTAATGGCCCAACTGAAAGCTCTAGGAAAAAAAGAAGCAGATACACCCAAGAGGAGCAGAAAGCTGGAAAAAATCAAACTCAGGGCTGAAATCAATCAATTAGAAACAAATAAAACTATGCAAAAAATCAAAGAAACCAACAGCTGGTTCTTTGAGAAAATCAACAAGATAGACATGCTCCTAGGCAAACTAACATAGAGGCAGAGAGAAACTATACAAATCAGCAAAATCAGAAATGAAAAAGGGGACATAACCACAGACACTGAGGAAATCCAAATCATTAGGTCTTACTACAAAAGCCTATAGGCCACAAAATTAGAAAATCTGAAAGAAATTGACAAATTTCTTGAGAGATTCCACCTAAATTAAGACAAGATCAGATAGGAAGATTGAATAGACCTATAACCCACAAAAGAAATAGAAGAAGTCATCAACAGCCTCCCTACCGAAAATAAGCCCTGGGCCAGATGGTTTTAGTGCAGAATTCTACCAGACCTTCAAAGAAGTCCTAACAACAATTCTCTATAAACTGTTCCACAAAATAAAAATAGAAGGAAAATTACCAAAATCTTTCTATGAAGCCACAGTCACCTTGAAACCTAAACCACACAAAGATCCAACAAAAAACAGAACTTCAGACTAATCTTTCTTATGAACATTGATGCAAAAATATTCAATAAAATACTTGCACATCAAATCCAAGAACAGAAAAAAGATATCATCCTCCATGACCAAGTAGGCTTTATCCGAGGAATGCAGGGGTGGTTCAATATGAGGAAATCCATCAATGTGATCCACCATATAAACAAACTGAAGGAGAAAAACCACATGATGATCTCCTTAGAGGCTGAAAAAGCATTTGACAAAATCCAACACCCATTCATGTATGAGGTCTTGGAAAGATCAGGGTTACCAGGCACGTACCTAAACATAGAAAAGGCAATATACAGAAAGCCTGTAGCTAACATCAAACTCCATGGAGAGAAACTTAAATCAATCTCACTGAAATCAGGGTCTAGGCAAGGCTGCCCATTGTCTCCATATCTCTTCAACATAGTACTTGAAGTCCTAGCTAGAGCAATAAGGCAACTAAAGGAGATCAAGGGGATACAAATTGGAAAGGAAGAAGTCAAAGTATCACTATTTGCAGATGATATGATAATATACATGAGTGACCCCAAAAATTCAAACAGAGAACTCCTTCATCTGATGAACACCTTCAGCAAAGTGGCGGGATAAACAATCAACTCAAAAAATCAGAAGCCCTCCTGTACACCAAAGACAAAAGGGCCGAGAAGGAAATTAGGGAAACAACA
>JAQQSO010008400.1:0-10004 GCA_028658305.1 Pachyuromys duprasi
CTTGAAGCTTGTGGGATGGCTAGTTGAGTGCTGGTGAGTTCTGAGCTCAGCAAGAGACTATGTCTCAGAAAAACAAGGCAGATAGCCTGTGAAGAAGATATTTGACATCAATTAACCTGTTCAGCTTCCACACGTTACACGTACACATAAACATATGTATATATATATATATATATGTCACAAACATGCATACTACACAAACATTTAAAATTTTTATTTACTTGACACTCAACTTTATGTATTTCTGAGGACAACAGCACTTATTCCTCTATTATGACTATCTTTATAACAGTAGGTCTAGTTTTTCTTTTTTTATACCTAACCCTAGTCCTAATGTTTGGCAACCACCGTTGTACTATTTGCTACCATATGAATTAGAATTTTTTTTAGGTTCCACGTATGAGGGAGATTATGCACCTTTATTTATGTACATTTCTTATTTCGCTTAATGTAAGATCCTATATGCTTATTAATATTGTTAAAAATGACAGTTCTTTTTTTGTGGCTGAACATTATTCCATTGTGAAAATGTATTGTGTAAAATGGTTAAGTTTGTTACATGCGTTTTAAGTCACTAAATTAAAAAAAAGCTGGAAAGATACAAATGAGCCTCAATCTAAAGCTAAGAATGGACTTGTCAAATATACTGCTCAGTTTTTAATTTTTATTACTTATTATAATTTATTCACTTTGTATCCCAGCTGTGGCCTCCATCCTCATCTCCTCCCAATCCCTCCTTTTCTCCCTCATCTCCTCCTATGCCCTTCGCCTAATCCTGATAAGGGAGGTCCTGCTCCCCTATCTGATCCTAGCATATGAGGTCTCATCAGGACTGGATGCATTGTCTTCCTTTGTGGCCTGTCAAAGGCTGCAACCCCTCAAGGGAAGGTTTTTAGAGAGTCTGTCACTAAGTTCATGCCAGAGACAGGCCATACTTTCCTTACTAGGAAACCGACTTTTTAGGCCCTCTCTATGCATGGTCCTTGGTTGGGGTATAGGTCTCTGCAGGGGCTCCAGGGCCCAGTTTATTTGGCTCTGTTGATCTCCTTTTGGAGCTCCTGTCCCCTCCAGGTCTTCCTATCTCCCCCTACTTTCAAAAAATTCCATGCACTCTGCCCAAAGTTTGGATACGAGTTTCAGCCTGTGCTTTGATACCCTGATCAGCAGTCTTTCAGAGGCCCTCTGTGGTAAGCTCCTGTCCTGTTGCCTGTTTGTTCCTGCTTCCAATGTCTATCACATTTTTCCTTCTGAATGAGGGTTGAGAATCTTCTCTCGGGTCTTCCTTGTTATTTAGCTTCTTTAGGAGTATAGATTTTAGTATGTTTATCCAATATTATATGTCTAATAACCACTTAGGAGAGTGTATATACCATATCTGCTTCTGGGTTACCTCACTCAAGATGATCTGTCCTAGTTCCCACCATTTTCCTGCAAATTTGCTTGTTTTTAATAGCTGAGTAGTATTCCATTGTGTAAATGTACCACAACTTCTGTATCCGTTCCTCCATTGATCACATGAAGTTGGGAGGTTATAGTGGTGGGGAACAGAGTGGCAGGAGGAGGGATGGGATGGACTTAATGACTTACCTTACAGAAAAACATAAATATAAAAATGCCTACTGATTCATGGAGTGTTGAGGGTTCTGAGGGCTTGCTTAGAGTAAAAGGAGAGGTAGCCCTAAAGTAGATGAGACCCTAGTTTTTTACACTCTCTTCTCTTAGCAAGTTATACTTGCTGATATTTGGAAACATTTGGAGCATGACTTCCATTGCAGGATTGCTCAAAAAATCTAGTGAGATAATACATTTACAGTTGCCAGTGCAATGAAACTGTCCCACAAACAGTGTCCTTTGTAAGCTCCAATTCTCTATAGACAGACATCTTCTTATTTATTCTCTTGGACCTTCTACTTTCAAGGTCTTTCCCAGCGATGTCTGTTTTCCTTAACTATGTAAGTTAGGAGCTATTCCTCTGCTAATTGAGGTTATGTCAAAACCATGTCTCTGACCAAGGTATGCAGAGAAGGCTTTCCACTGATGACATGTGAAAGTCAGACTCGATCATAATATCAAGTATCAGAATCACAGAAGAGGAACCAGCTCCAGCAAGTTAGTAATTGAAGAAGTGCTTCTCATATTCAAGAAGGCTTGAATATGACAAGGATGTTCAATAGTTCTTCATGAGAAGAAAGCCATTGGGATCTTTTTCATGAGTATTAGATACAACTATTTCACAAACATAGGAAAGAGGTGAATGTAGCACTTACTGTTTTAGGAATGGGATATTTCCTATCTTCTAATGTTATTAGTCTCCTTAGCAGACTGATGAGGACTTGGAGGGAGAGATGAAGAAGACTTTTACATACATAAAATCATATGCAAATTCTTACTTGAGTCATTGCTAGCCCTCCAGACTTTTTTTTCTTAGTTTTTCTCTAGTATTGAAAAGTATTGGCTTCATATCACATTAACTCATCCTTAAAGAGAGCTGTGGACTAACTTTAAGAGTCACCCATTAAGAGGAAGATGTGAGAAGGGGGTCCAGGATGGAGGTGGAATGGATATGATTAAATATATCACATTCATTTATGAAATTATTAAGGAATATATGATACAAATTTAAAAATCATCTAGAGAAAATGTAATTTATTTTAGCATATCTAAAATCTAATATAGCTAAGATCTTTTATTTTTTACTTTTATTTTTTACTTGGATATATTAGTAATGTCCCTTATTTCCATGAGCAAATATCTGACAAGAAACAATTTAAGTGAGGAAGGGTTTATTTTCATTCATGAGTTGCAGGGACACAATCAATCCAAAGTACAAGGAAAAGGTGCCAAGAAGTGGCTCCATAGCAGTGGAAGCATGCTATGGAGGCTCCTTCTATCATCATCACTCAGTAGACCAGAAAATGGAGACTGGACAGGCAGTTGGGTTGATCTTTAAACCTAAAGACCAACCCCACAAGACAGGTCCACTTCCTTCAGCTAAGTACACACCATTTCTCAAAGTTTCCACCACTTCCCCAAATAGTAGCATCATCCGAGGACCAAAGGTTTAGATACAGGACCCTGGTGGGAGTGTTTTACACCTGAGTCACAACAGGTAAATAATATGAGCTTTGTTCTCAAAAAGAGCTCTCAAGGCCTTGTCATCTCAAAGCAGCAGTTGCTTTTGAGAAGAGCTTTGCTTTGATGGCTAGTCAACCTGGGTGCTCTGTAGAGTGGTATCCTAGGGGACATAACCTAGTTTTGCAGTGACTTCAACTTTTTGCAAGATATGGCTCCTGGAAATATGTGCTCTTATAGCACTAAATATACCAAAGAGCTAGAAATTAGGCCTTGGCAAGAACTGTGATGTTTAAGTAAACAATGTGTATTATGAGCACAGTAGAAACATAAGTGAATCTCTGACAGGATTTCTTGTCCCCAGGAGAAGAGGAGAAACCTTCATTCAGGGTTCCAGTGGGTTTCCAGGTTTAGATCCTGATCTAGAAAGGAAAAAGGACAGACTCTAATTCTTTTCTAGTACAAGGAGAATTAAGAATGATTGATTTTTAGAGGAAGGGTGCAGTGTACAAAAGAGTGCTTGGCCCCAGACAGAGGCAGGGGAAGGAAGAGGAAGCAGATGTTTGAGGAATAACAGGGAACCAGGAGGCTATTGTACTGTGTCAATGATGTAATGCTGAATTGCAATGACTCCTAACTAAATTTCTATGGGCTGTCTTGTGCTCTGGAAGGGAAGAGTGTTCCCACGCAGGTGCGTGTGCCTGGGTCCCAGATAGCAAGTCAGAAAAACTTGAATCCACGTATGTCTCTTTGTTCTAGTCTGGGTCTTCACTCCCAGTTGCTGATTACTCCAGGAATAGAGACGAAAAATGGCTTGAACTAAGATTCAGGAAGAAGCAACTCCTATGGGCCAGTGAGGAGTGCTGACAGAACTTGGGCAGCATAGTTACAGTTCTTCAAGCCTTGTACTTAGGCTTCACTCCCTGTGTCAGGTCCCTTCCTTGGATAAGTCCCCAGAATTTTGATCTCAGTTTTTCCTGGAAAACTTGGTTGAGCATAGATCTGCTCCAAGGGATGGGCTAGCATTTATTCAACCCGGACTTTATAGTGAGACGTGGCAGATGCCATGATATAATGGTGATATTAAACTTGCAGAAAACTATTCATTATTTTGCTTTAAACCTGCTGGCCTTACAGCATTCATCTTTATCTTATACCACTATTGTTATTCTCTTGTCTCACTATCAGTTTCAAAAGTACCTACCACTGCTAGCACTTTCCTCTGCAGAAGATCTCAAAGTATGGCTTCTTCTCAAGTTGCAGTTTTCAGGGCCTAGTATATTCCTTGTCCCAAAGAAGCAGTGAATGAGAACATATTGTAGTGTGGTCACTATGTTTATTTGGCCTATAGAAGGGCAGTACAGAGGTCAGGATTGAGGATAGGGTGAAGATACAGGTGACTATGCAATCAATTTTATAGCTAAAATTGAGTGGATGCAGAGCACAGTGAGCAGGGGAGGGGCAGCAGATATTGTTTGAGTTTCATATGTTATCCAAGGGAGAGAGCCACGTTATATGAATGGGATCCAGAGGACTGATACAGAGGACTTGGAAGGGTGGTATTTACTGGCTTGTTCTTCATAGCTTGCTCAGCCTGCTTTCTTAGAGACCCCAGGACCATGGCCCTCCTCTATCATACTAATTAAGAAAAAAAACAAAAAACAAAAAACAAAAACCTTACAGCTGAATATCATGGAGGCATTATCTCAATTGCGGCTTCCCCTTTTCAGATGACTCTAGCTTGTGTCAAGGTGACCTAATACAAGTCATGATACTATCTATAAATCATGCTGGTGTATGTGCCTATGTGAATGCATGTGTGCGTGTGTGGTGTGTGTGTCTATGTGTAACTGCATATGCATGCAGAGGTCAGAGGACAGGTTTTGGGATTTAGTTCACACTTCCCCCCTTGCTGAGGCATGGTCTTTTGTGTTTCTGCCACATTGAGGCATACTCCAGGTTAGCATGTCCCTGAGCTGAGATATGGATACTTGCTATTGCATCTGACTTTTTTCCTCATTTTTATTAGTTCTTTGAGAATTTTGTGCAGTGCATTTTGATCATAATCACCACCAGCCCCTCCCAGACCCAACCATTCTTACTTACCCATTGTGATACCTTCTTTTGGTTGTTAAATTAGATTACATCTGCAATCAATTAAAACCCAAGCATCTGGGAATGCCTATGAGGCATTTTCTTGATTGGAACATTTGAGGTTGGAAGACTCAGCCTAAATCTGAGGCAAATCTGGCGGCAACTCACATAAAAGGACAGGGGGAAAAAAGCTTTTACTTTTTGCCTGCTTGCCCTCACTTTCACTAGCAAGTTAATTTATACTGTTGCTGAGAAATTCATTCCTTCAGTGGTATTAAAAACCCATTTTTAGTTCTATCCATTTGCCTGCAAATTTCATGATTTCCTTGTTTTTAATTGCTGAATAGTATTTCATTGCATAAATGTACCACAATTTCTGCGTCTATTCTTCAGTTGAGGGTCATCTAGGTTGTTTCCAGATTCTGGTTATTATGAAATAAACTACTACACACATGGTTGAGCAAATGTCCTTGTTGTGTACTTGAGCATATTTTGGATATATGCCTAGGAGTGGTATAGCTGGATCTTGAGGAAGTGCTGTACTTAATTGTCTGAGAAAGCACCAGATTATTTTCCAGAGTGGTTGTACAAGTTTACATTCTGACCAGCAATGGAGGAGGGTTCCCCTTTCTCCACATCCTCTTCAACATAAGTTGTCACTTGAGTTTTTGATCTTAGCCATTCTGATGGGTGTAAGATAAAATCTTAGGGTTGTTTATATCTGCATTTCCCTGATGACAAAGGATGTTGAGCATTTCCTTAAATGTTTCTCTGCCGTTCTATACTCCTCTACAGAGAATTCTCTGTTTAGCTCTGTACCCCATTTTTTAATTGGATTACTTGATTTGTTGCTATTTAACTTCTTTATATATTTTGGATATTAGCCCTCTGTAGAATATCGGGTTGGTAAAGATCCTTTCCCAATCTGAAGGCTGTTGTTTGTTCTGATGACAGTGTCCTTTGCTTTACAGAAGCTTATCAGTTTCATGAGGTCCCATTTATAGATTGTAGATCCTAGGGCCTGTGCTGTTGGTGTTCTCTTCAGGAAGTTGTCTCCTGTGCCAATGAGTTACAGTGAGGTATCCCAGAAGTGGAAAGACACACATGGTATATATTCACGTTCAAGGGGTTATTACACATATGATACAGGATAAACGTACTAAAATCTGCACACCTAAAGAAGCTAAGCAAGAAGGATGACCCTGAGTAAGATGATCAATCCTCACCCGTAAAGGCAAATGGGATGGACATCAGAAGAGGGAGAAAACAGGGAACTGGACAGGAGCCTACCACAGAGGGCCTCTAAAAAACTCTACCCAGTAGAGCATCAAAGCAGATGCTGAGACTCATAGCCAAACCTTGGGCAGAGTGCATGAATCTTGTAAAAGAAGGAGGAGATAGAAAGACCTGGAGGGGGCAGGAACTCCACAAGGAGAGCAACAGAACCAAAAAAATCTGAGCTCAGGGATCTTTTCTGAGACTGATACTTCAACCAAAGACTGTGCCTGGAGAGGACATAGACCCCCATGAACAGATGTAGCCCATCGTAGCTCAGTATTGAAGTGGGGTTTCTAGTAATGGGAACAGGGTCTGTCTCTGACATGAACTCAGTTGCTGGCTCTTTGAACACCTTCCTCTGAGGAGGCAGAAGTCTTACCAGGCCACGGAGGAAGACAATGAAGCCAGTCCTGATGAGACCTGACAGGCTAGGACCAAATATAAGGGAAGGAAAACCTCCCTTATCAGAGGACTTGGGGAGGGAAATGGGAGGAGTAGAAGGAGAAAGGGTGGGATTGGGAAGGGACAAGGGAGGGGCTTACGGCTGGGATAAAATGTGAATAATTGTAATAATAAAAAACACTATTTCTTGGAGATTACAATGTAGACTGCAGACTAGCAGCTCTCTAAGAATCCTCCCAGACTCCAGCACCAGATTGGCACTGCGGAAACATTCAGTCTTGTGGGCTGAACAGGATTCTTGGCATTTCTGTTTGAGACAGCTATTGTCAGACTACTGGGACCACAGCCTGCAAGACAATCTAATCAATTCCCCTTTAACACACACACACACACACACACACACACACACACACACACACACACACAAAATCAGTTTTGTTTATTTAGTGAACTCTGATGAAAAACTGTAATGTTCTCTTACTTTCAACAACTGCCTCCTATCTTGCCACACTCATTCATGCATTGAAAATGTTTTGAGTAAATCCTCTGTGCTGAGCCTTTTTCTAGGTGCTAGAACCATATGAACAGAAATGAACCCCTTGCTTCCTACCCATTATTGAATTGCGGAAGATATCCAGAAGAGCCTGTTATTGTGGCATAGAGTACTTAAAGTGTTAAGACAGGGGGGTAAAGAGATGCACTAGACATCTCTAGAGTAGAGGAGATTATTCCCAGTAGAGAAAACACCATGGGGAAAATTCTGGAGAAAGTATAATAGTGAACTGCCATATAAAATCCAATTATAATTTAAAAATCTAAGGCCGTTCAGAAACTGTGATGTTGAAATCTAAATCTTCTGGGATAGCTGTCACTCCTGATAATTTAGACAAGCCCTGTGACTATTACCTTCATAGGCAATAAATTCTTCAGTCAATCAGTCTCTTAAAATCACCACCCCAAGTAACAGGACAGGGTCCTACCACAGAGGACCTCTAAAAGACTCTACCTAACAGTGTGTCAAAGCAGAAACTGAGACTCATAACCAAACCTTCGGCAGAGGGCAGGGGATCATATGAAAGAAGGGGGAGTTAATTTGATCTGGAGAGGATAGGAGCTCCACAAGGACCAAATATATCAGGGCACAGGGGTCTTATATGAGACTGTTTCTCCAACCAAGGACCATGTATGGATATAACCTAGAACCTCTGCTTGCATGTAGCCCATGGTAGCTCAGTATCCAAGTGGGTACTCTAGTAAGGGGAATAGGGACTATTTCTGACATGAACTCAATGGCGGGCTCTTTGACCTCCCCATCCTGCAAGGGAGGAGCAGCCCTCCTAGGCCACAGAGGAGTACTTTGCAGCCAGTCCTGAAGATAAACCAGGGTCAGACGAAAGGGGAGGAGGTCCTCTCCTATCAGTAGACTTGGAAAGGGGTAGGGAGTAGATGAGGTAAGGAGGGTGGGATTGGGAGGGAATGAAGGAGTGGGATTCATCTGGGATACAGAGTTAATAAAATGTAACTAATAATAAAAATAAAATAAAAAGAAAAGAAAAGAAAATAATTGAAAAAATCACCACTACTATCAGGAACACAAACACAAAGGAAATAAACAACATGAACAAAGCCAAAAGGCTCGCATTAGTTAATAAATAGTATTGAGAAGAAAACTTTAAAACAACAAGAAAAAAAACAAATCAATAAACAAATGGGAAAAGGAAGGATACAAGGAATAAAAAGCAGAAATGGGCAATAATAATGAAAAACTCAGCCTCTTTTTTTTTTTAGCTTTAAAACTTGGTTACATTTATTTTTTGACTTTTTTGTTATTATCATTTATTTAATTTGTACCCTGGCAGTAGTCCCCTCCCTTGTCTTCTCCTAATCTGACTCTCCCTCCCTCTTCTCCCTCTATGCCCCTCCCCTAATACACTGATAGGGGAGAGTTCTCCTCCCCTTGTATTTGATCCTAGTCTATCAGATCTCTTCAGGATTGGTTGCATTGTCTTCCTCTGTGGACTGGCAAGGCTGCAGCCACCAGGGGAAGGTGATCATAGAGCCTGCCACTGGGTTCATGCCAGAGAAAGTCCCTGCTCTGCTTACTAGGGAACCCGCTTGGAGACTGAGTTTATGGGCTACATCTGAGCCCGGTTTCTAGGTCCTGTTCATGAATTGTCCTTGGTTGGGGTATCATTCTTTTCAGGGAACCCAAGGCTCAGTTTTCATGGCTCTGTTTGTCTCCTTTTGCAGCCCCTTTCCCTCCAGGTATTTTTAAAAATAATTTCTTTATTTTTATATTAATCACAGGTTATGTACTTTGTATCCCAGCCATAGCCCCTTCCCCCACTCCCGCCCACTCTCCCCATCCCTCCCTCATCTTCTCCCTGCTCCCCTCCAAGTCCATTGATAGGGGAGGGCCTCCCCCCTTCCATCTGACCCTAGCTTATCATGTCTCTTCAGGGCTGGCTGCAATATTCCCTTCTGGGATCTAGCTAAGCTGCTCCTCCCTTGGGGGTGAGGGTGAGGGAGGGTCGAAGAGCCAGCCATTGAGTTCATGACAGAAATAGTCCCTGTTCCCCTTACTAGGGTACCCAGTTGGATACTGAGCTACCATGGGCCACAGTCGAGCAGGGGTTCTAGGTTATATCCACACACAGTCCTTAGCTGGAGAAACAGTCTCATAAAAGACACCTGTGCCCTGATCTATTTGGTCTTTGTGGAACTCTTGTCCTCTCCAAGTCTTACTAACTGCTCCTTTTTTTCATATAATTTCCTGTACTCTGCTGAAGGCTTGGTTGTGAGTCTTAATATCTGCTTTGATATATTGCTAGTTAGAGTCTTTTAGAGGCCCTCGTGGTAGGCTCCTGTCCAGTTGCTTGTTTTCTCCTACATTCAATGTCCATCCCATTTGACCATCTAAGCGAGGATTGATCATCCCACCCTGGGTCCTCCTTCTTGCTAATCTTCCCTAGGTGTATAGATTTCAGCATGTCCGTCCTATCCTATAGGTCTATATAAATGAGTATATACCAAGTGTTTCTTTCTGCTTTTGGGATACCTCACTCGGGATGATCATTTCCAGGTCCCACCATTTGCCTCCAAATTTCATGATTTCCTCATTTTTAATTGTTGAGTAGTATTCCATTGTGTAAAAGTAC
>JAQQSO010008401.1:0-10003 GCA_028658305.1 Pachyuromys duprasi
AGATCAAAAACTCAAGTGACAACACATGCTGGAGAGGATGTGGAGAAAGGGGAACCTTCTTCCATTACTGGTGAGAATGTAAACTTGTACAACCAGTCTGGAAATCAATTTGGCACTTTCTTAGACAATTAGGAATAGTGATTCCTCAAGACCCAGCTATACCACTCCTAGGCATATATCCAAAAGATGCTCAAGTACACAACAAGGATATTTACTTATTTTTTAATTTATTCACTTTGTACTATAGCCCCCTCCCTGGACTCCTCCCTATCCTGCCCTCCCTCCCTCTTCGCCTCCCATGGCCCTCCCCAAGTCCACTGAAAGGGGAGGTGCTCCTCCCCCTCCATCTGACCCTAACCTATCAGGTCTCATCAAGACTGGCTGCATTGTCTTCTTCTGTGGCCTGGTAAGGCTGGACCCCACCCTTAAAGGGAGATGATCAAAGAACCAGGCATTGAGTTCACGTCAAAACTAGGGAACCCACTTCGAGACTGAGCTGCCATGGGCTACATCTGTGCAGGGGTTCTAGATATGTTCAAGTATACAACAAGGACATTTGTTCAACCATATTCATAGTAGCTTTATTCATAATAGCCAGAATCTGGAAACACCCCAGATGTTCCACAACTGAGTAATAGACACAGAAATTGTGATGCATTTACACAATGGAATAGTACTCAGCAATTAAAAACAAGGAAAACATGAAATTTGCAGGCAAATGGTGGAAACTAGAAAAGATCATCCTGAGTGAGGTATCCCAGAAGCAGAAAGACACACATGGTATATACTTATAAGTGGACATTAGACATATAACATAGGATAAACATACTAAAATCTGTACACCTAAAGAAGCTAAGCAAGAAGGAGGACCCTGGGTAAGATGCTCAATCCTCATTCAGAAAGGCAAATGGGATGGACATGGAAGAGGGAGAAAACAGGGAAAAAGACAGGAGCCTACCACAGAGGGCCTCTGAAAGACTCTACCCAGCAGGGTATTAAAGCAGATGCTGAGACTCATAGCCAAACTTTGGGCAGAGTGCAGGGAATCTTATGAAAGAAGGGGGAGATAGTAAGACCTGGAGAGGACAGGAGCTCCACACAGAGAACAACAGAACCAAAAAATCTTGACCCAGGGGAGCTTTTCTGAGACTGATACTCCAACCAAGGACCATGCATGGAGATAACCTAGGACCCTTGCAACAGAGTAGCCTGCATAATTCTTATCCAGACTCTAAATATTTAAATCCTTTTACCCACAGATAAGTGTAGCTCTCAATCAAAGAAATTTTCCTTTACACCAGATGGTGACCATTACAGAAACTACAGCTGATCAAAATGCAGACTCATGGTGCCCAGTCCCAGCTGATACATCTATAACACATCTGCATCTAGGAAATTATTGCCTAAGAGGGGACAAAAAGATTGGAATAGCCAGAAAAACAGGAAGTTTTCTGTGATATTGGGTCTCCTAGTAATGTCAGAGAAGCTATGCGCAGGAAGTATGTCTTACCAACATGTTTGCCTAAGCATGACCTGATCAAACACAGTACCAATAGACATATTAACTATTGAAAGACATATTAACTATATTAACTTACAATATTAAATATTGAAAGAGGGATCACAAGAAGTCAACCCTAGACAAACAACTACAGGGAGCTAAGGAAAGCTGAGAGTGGGAGAAAATCTTCCCTAGGGAAGAGTATACCAACTGGTTATCCAATACCAAATGGTCAGCCCTGAAAATACACATACAAGTAATATTATATAGACTGAGAAGATTGTAGCTACATATTTAGGACCATGTGTGTGAACAAAAATTAAAGAAAAAGAGACAGTGAATTTGAATAAGAGCAAGGGGGTACATGGTAGGTGTTACAGAAAGGAAAGAGAAGGGAGAGGATGTAATTACATTATAATCTCAAAAAATTAAAAATATATGAAAAACATCAAGAACACCACACTTTTAAACATCCTCACACAGGGTCACCTAACTGCTCAGGGGGGTGTTATTATGTGAACATGTTCTTGTCTCTGAGGCTGTTTAATTTTCCAGGAAACTTTCTCTTATAGTTTATATTAGTAAATCTCTTCATCTAGAGATTTACTAATATAAACTATAAGAGAAATCTGGAGAAATTTTCCCCAAATCACAGCTTCTTGTTGACTGACTAAAGTCCAGGGATCTCCATTCCCAGGATTTTTCCCACAGAACCAGACATCTTTTGGCAACAGCCCATTACTCTCCGTGTAACTCAGTTTCCTTCAAAGTCACAATGACAACAAAGCACTAATTACTTGAGGTGAAGAAACTTGGGAACCCTGAGGTTCCACGGGATCTCTTCTCCCAAGTCTCCTATCTTAATGAGATCCCTGGGGATGGTGGATGGAAAGACTGTCTGTCTCCTTAGAGTGAAGTCACGTGAAGGGCAAATAACCCACTTCCATGTCTCCACCCCTCCTTCACCATTAATGAAATCTGGAGAGGCCAGTGGTGCTTCGGCGGGAGAAAGCCGTATGTTCCCCATGCCTGGGGCCACATTTGGAAGATTATTACTCTAAAGGAAGACGGAGAGCGGGGAGAAGACAAAGGTACACGTGCACACACATGCACACGTGCACACACACAAACTCAAAAGGCGTCACAGCTCACACCGAGTCTGGAAAGCCTTCTACTTTCTAGCCTGACATGAAAGCTCTGACTGTTTTCAAATCTCCTCTTCCTCTTCCGATCACCACTGCCAATGACACTGATGGGAGGGTGCCCGGACCCTTGACTGGGTACCCTGGAGGTCATCAGCCCTCACCTGAGTAAGTAGCTGTTACCTTCAACCCCACAAGTCCTACAGCCATGGCATGTTAGGAATGGAAATTATTTACATTTATGATGCCCTCTTTTTACAAGTATGAAATTTGGAACTTAGCGTGGCTGAGACTATAGACCAAGACATTTGTGTCTGCTTCCTAGATTCGGGACATGCCCCTTAAGCTTTCAGTGCCACCATCTCTATATTTACCTAACACAGGAAGGATTTGGCTTTAATAAGACTCTCCCAATTTAAAAAAGGGCCTCAGTAGTTTGTGAGAAAGTTTGCCATCACAATGACAGGCAGAAGCCAGCTTCTCTAGACCCAACCCTACCTACTTGTGCCTAAGCCCAGAGCTTCTAGGGAAACCTCCAGACTCACTGACCTCTAAACAGCTTGAGAGCAGCACGGACCATACGCTCATACAAGAGAGTATAAGGGAGAGAAAAAGTCTGGTAAAGCACTCCAACTGGTAGCTCCAGGAAAATCACCCCCTCACTGAGCCTCAATTGTTTTCTATTAAATGAAGCATATTAATATCATCTGGCACAGTGATACACACCTGTAGTCAATCAAAGTATCAAGAATTTGAGGAGATCCTGGGATACAAAGTAAGTCTGAGGCCAGGCAAGACAACAGCCTGAGACTCTTGCTTTAAACACAGACAAAAAGCTTATTGTTTAAATTTTCTTCATACTATGTCTTACGTGGTCACTCAGTACATGAAATACGTGGGTAGAATTTCCCCCAGTTAATGAAAACACCTAGAACCTTTCTGTCCAGCATTGCTATCAGCCTCCTGATCATTCCTTCCAGGTGCTCCCTGGGAGGTGCTCCCTGAATCTCTCAGGGAGCACAATTTGGAAACTTCTGAAAGAGGGAAGTTCTAAGACAAGAGGCAAGTTCATAGTATTAATCCAGGAGTCGCCTGTTATATTCTGTTCCTCGTGGCTTAACAGTCACATGAAATGCTTTACCACATGGAGAGATTCCTCTTTGTCCCTAGTACCCTAAAATGGAACCAAAATTTGAGTAGATTGTGGATTAGTTAGCCTAAAAAAGAAAAAAAAACCCGACATCATCAGGAATGTGAGCTTACAGAGGAGGCTGCTTGGGTTCTGCTCCCAGGCTTAGTAGGTTCCACTCTTGAGTTTCAATCCAACTCGTATAGATTTCAAAGTACCAAAGGTCATAATTTAGAAGATGGCAGACTCTCTTTACTGACCATGCTTGAACTTGGCACCTCTGCTTCCAATGAGCTCCTGCTTTGGGGAACAAAACAGAAAAAGAAATCCCCTGAGTTCCATGTAAGACTTGAGATTCATTTTCTTGTACAGACTTTGAACACAAAGAACTGAAATAACCACACATTGCCAGCACTTTGATTTTGTTTGTTCCTCTGTGTTCTCCTTCACCCATGAACATGTGTGTTCTAGTACTCCCTGATTTTCATGTGTTTCATGCTCATCTGTGTGCAGGGACACGTGCTACTGTGTTTCATTTTAAGTTACAGGACCCTTGTTGTGTTGTGATTCTCATTCATCTTCTTATTCTTTTAAACCGGAATACGTATTTCCTCTTAAAACCCCATCCGTGTTGCTCTGGGAAATTCTAGTCCACTCTTGACAAAGAGCTCCATGGTGTTCTGTCACATTTATCAGCCCCAGGGATAGACACCCAGATGACTGCTTCAAACAAATGACAACATGAAAACATTCCAATCTGTGGGCTTCCCTGTGGCTGTGTCACTCTGAGAAGTACATGTAGGCGCACTGCTGGGCCAGGAAATACTGAGAAACCAATTTGCTCTTTATTACAGTGTACCCATCTACACAGATGGTATACACGAGTCCTTACATACCCACATCCCTATCAACCTGAGTTCATATCTTCCACACTAGCGTTTGCCAGGCTAACAAATGTAAAAGGAAATAGTGCTTATTTTAATTCACCTCTGAAATTACCATTAATTCATCCATTCATATAGTTGATAAACTTTCAGCTTTCTCACACACTTTTATATTGGTGTTCTTTCATTTGTTTTGCTAAAGGAACGGTGATCAGTGAGTTTTCTGGATATCAGTACCAGAGCTGTTAGGCATAGCAGACATCATCTAGTCTCTGCTCTGTCTGTTTTATTTGCCATTATGTTGCTTTAAAAAAACCCTGTAGATTTGTTTTTCATATTTTTTAACCATTGGGCATATTGTCTGAGTTCTTCCCCTTCTTCTCCTCGTTCTTCATTTTCTTCTTTCTCTTCTTCTCCTTCTCTTTCTTCTTCTTCTCCTTCTCTTTCTTCTTCTTCTTCTCTTTCTCTTTCTTCTTCTTCTCCTTTTTCTTCTTTCTCTTCTTCTCCGTAGCTCTGGCTGTCCTGGAACTCACTATGTAGACCAGACTGGCCTCACACTTACAGAAATTTTCCTGTTTTACTTCACAAGTGCTGGGATTAAAAGTCATATACCTCAAAGAGCCGTGTTCTTCCCTTCTAATTCATAGATTGACCTATATTTCATTTCTCTATGTGCTCTATAGAATCACACACTATACATCAATCATAATCCATTTGAATTCCAGCTCTATTATCATTTGAATTCCAATTCTTCTTGATATGATTAACTAGTTCTTCTAGCACACTAAAACATTATTTCTCCCACTGGCTTTTTAGGACCATCATTTTCCTCCGTTAAGCAATTAGATAAATGTCAATTTTGTATTGGACAGATCCTGGTTAGTGTTTGGGAATATTTAAATTAGAGAATGGAATTTCTTTTTAATTATTTCTGTCTCCTTGAACATTACTCTAAAACAAGACTAAGCAAAAAATAATAAACAAATATGGGGCTGGGTAGTGGCTCAGCAGCTAAGATCACCTGCTGTTCCTACAAAAGACCCAAGTTTGATTCCCAGCACCCACGTGGTGGCTCATAACTATCTGAAACTCTATCTAAGGCTAAGGTTTTGTGAAATTTCCCCCATCCATGTTGTCATGTCAACTGGTGTGGTCATTTTGCAGACCTTATTTAGGGAAGAATATTGATATTTCACAGGTGCAACAGTCCTACCATATAAAGAATACTATCTTGAGGCAGACATCCTGGTCCTTTGGCTTTTGCAATCTTTCTTTCTTTCTTTTTGGTTCTATTTTCACACTTTATTTGGAATAAAGGGAAACATAATTTTTTTAGATTTTTAAATGAATAAACACGGTGATAAAAGTGTTGGAAATAACTATGGCCTGAAATTGGAGAGTAAGTGATTTTCCAGTATTCTTGCAGTCTTTCTGCTCCTTCTTCAAAGATGTCCCCAGAGCCTGGGGTACACCTGAGGAAGCTGTAATATAGCTATGCCAAGTGGGGCTCTGTCACTGTCTGCAATTCGACCAGCTGTGGATGCCTGTAGCAGTTTTCACCTGATGGAAAAGGAAGTTTCTTTGATGAGGGGTAAAAGTTACACTTATCTGTGTGCCTAATATTAGTAACCAGCATCTGCTGAATTGGACTTACAGACTCAATATGAGGGAGCTAGTGCCAGACACCGTGAACCTAGCCAACTGCTCATGGCTGGAGAGTTGTAGACATTGCAGGAGAAACTATTCCTTCCACAGTCCTAAATCAACACAGCTTCTAAGTGTATTCTGATCTATATTTTATCTAGCATTTTCTATTGGTCTATTGTCTGTCCTTGCACTAAAACACACCATTTCCTTAATAACATCTTTGTTAGTCTTAATTTCCAAGAGGACAGTGTTTTCTATTTAATCGTAGTTGCTCAGCTTTTTAACTGCTTGCATGTAACACATTTTGGTCAGATCTGCTCCCCTCTCCCTCTCTTAGTTCCTTCCCTATTTTCCCTGCTACTATTTCCCTCCCACTCTATATAGTTTTTGAAACCTCTTTGATTTCTACATTTTGAATTGTAATGCCAAAGAACACATCTAACATTCCTTGCATATATTTTGCTTGCAGGACAGCAATGCTCCGGGAAAACCAG
Organism: Pachyuromys duprasi; assembly: GCA_028658305.1. Taxonomy (NCBI): domain Eukaryota; kingdom Metazoa; phylum Chordata; class Mammalia; order Rodentia; family Muridae; genus Pachyuromys; species Pachyuromys duprasi. The sequence continues at coordinate 6,798 of JAQQSO010008401.1, forward strand.
AGCCAAGTGACAGAATTCCTTCTTCTAGGACTGACCAGCGACCCCAAACAACAGGTATGGCTTTTTGCTGGCTTCCTTGCCATGTATCTGGTCAATGTGATTGGCAACTCAGTCATCGTTGCATCCATCCAGGGAGATGCCCACCTACATACTCCCATGTACTTCTTCCTCTCCAACCTGTCCCTGGTGGACATCTGCTTCACCACTGTCATCGTGCCACAGATGTTAGTGAACTTGCTGACCCAAAGAAAGAGCGTCGTCTTTGCCCGGTGCCTCACTCAAATGTATTTCTTTGTCGCCTTTGGTATTACAGACAGTTTCCTCTTGGCTGCAATGGCCATTGACCGCTATGTTGCCATCTGCAATCCACTTCATTATACCACAACCATGAGTCCCAGACGCTGTCGCTTGCTGGTGGTGGCGTCCTGGGCAGTGTCCCATCTTCACTCCCTCACCCATACAGTTCTCATGGGCCGCCTCTCTTTCTGTGGACCCAATGTCATTCACCACTTCTTTTGTGATGTCCAGCCCCTGCTGACACTCTCCTGCTCTGACACCTCTATCAATGAGCTTTTGGCCTTCACAGAGGGCTCTGTCGTGATCATGAGCCCTTTTATCTTTATTGTTGTCTCTTATGTCTTCATCGCCAGGACTGTTCTGAGGGTCCCCTCAGGGGGAGGAAGATACAAAGTCTTCTCTACCTGTGGGTCCCACCTCACGGTTGTGGCACTGTTCTACGGAACCATAATATCTGTGTACATTCGCCCCTCATCCACCTACTCGGTGACAAAGGACCGAGTGGTCACCGTCATCTATACAGTAATTACTCCCATGCTGAATCCTTTCATCTACAGCCTTAGAAACAAAGACATGAAACAGGCCTTGAAGAAGCTGGTTAAAAGAACAGGGTAGAATGTGCCTATTTTATTACCTGTAGGAATGAAATCAACAACTCAACAACGTGTTGCTGTGTTTGCAGCATGTCTATTTCTAGATGATACAGCATTACAGCATTGCACAGGTACAAAGACAGGTTTATTCCAGAGACTCATGGGGTTATTTTGAAGGACTACATAAGAGTCCAGGGTGGCCCACTGGCCAAACCTTTCCTTAGACTTTGTAGGACTACAAGATTCTCTTCTTACCCCAGTCCTCCTTTCTTCCCTGTTTTCTTCCACAGATCTCATGCTGAGTCTGAAGACTTCCACTCACCCACTGTCCAATAAATCTCTTCCATGTTGTGGTTGTTCATTTCTATTGGTTAATTTGGATGTAGTGAGGGATAAGCACATAGCTGGTAAAATGCTATTTCTGGATGTGTTTTTAATATTACTCCTAGAAAAGATTATTACATCTGTGGAATGAATGAAAAAGATCACCTTCATCCATGTGGGTGGGCACAGATTCATCAAGGACCCACAGAACAAAAAGGTAGATCTAACGTACCCTCTTCTCAAACTAAGCCCTTGAAAATCAGCACTCTTGATTGTCAATTCCTTCAGACTCAGGCCAGGATTTACAACACTGATTCCCCTTGTTGTCAGGGCTTTAGAGATGGACTGCATTGGATTGCTTAGATTTCCAGATTTCAGACAACCATGAACCCTGTTAGCTTCCAAAATCATGTGAGGAAACCCCTCAAAATCCTCCTCTCTTCGTGTATGTGTGTGTGTGTTCACATCTTGGCATCTGCTTCTCTGAAGACCTGAACTAATTCCCTAAACAATGACCTAGTAAACAATTCTACACTTTGGCACACACTATAAAGAAATTTGGGGGAGATCCAAGATGGCTTCCATGAGAGGACACTGTGTCTGAGGAGTAGGACAGCAGAAACATCGCAGAGACCAGGAGACTGAACTCTGGGACCTAAAACACCAGCATTTGTGATTGCCAGGTGAACAGAACTCATACGATGAGGAAATCAAGTGGGAAAATCCTAGGGACACCCAGTTATTCCCTGGGAAAAAAACTCTGGGTGACCGGTGGCGCACAGCTCTGATCTGAACAAGCAGCTGCGCTGGGCGCCACCATACCAGACTCAGTCACACAGTCTCCGGGCCAGACAGAGGAGGACCCGGGTACCGTTTTGACTGACCGGCACACTGTGGGCACACATTGCTCAGGTCCGCAAGCAACCACCTCAGTCCGTGTGTGTGTGTGTGTGTGTGTGTGTGTGTGTGTGTGTGTGTGTACACGGGCCAGTCTGAGAAAGACCCAGGTTCTGTTTCAACCGGCAGGCATATGGCAGGTGCACACCTATCGCCCCCGCCAGAAACCACCTCAGTCCGTGTGTGTGTGTGTGTGTGTGTGTGAGTGTGTGTGTGTGTGTGTGTGTGTGTGTACACGGACCAGACGGAGACGGCCTAGGGGACTGTTTTGACTGGCCTACACACTGCAGGGGGACATTGCTCGGGTCCGCCAGCAACCACCTCAGTCCGTGTGTGTGTCCACGGGCCACACAGAGAAGGCCTCGGGCACCATTTCAGACAGGCCTGCATACAGGGGGTGCACACTGCTCTGCAACACCTGCAACCAATCCAGACCCACTGAGTGTGCCCCAAATATCATCTCAGACCATGGTGCACAGCCCCTGGCCCAGAAGGGGGCACCAAGGCTCCAGTCCAGGGGAGAGCCCTTAGCAGCAAACCCAGGGCAGAGCGCAGAGCCCCCATATGACGTCTCAAACCGGGACACTCAGTATCTAACACAGAGTGAGAACAAAGCCTTCAGACCAGAAGGGTGACCAGCCTGCAGTGCTCACAACTTCTAGCACAGAGCACGAAGCCGGGCACACAGAGCCCACAACAGAGTTCAACTGAGGCAACAACACACACTAACAAACCACCAGAATTCCCTGATCTTCTTGAAGAATACTCCTGACACAAGAGAGTGACAGTTCCAGTCTGAAATTCAGCCTTAAAGCACAAACAGCTCCATGATTATATATAAACAAATGCCCAGAAATTGGCGAAAGAACTCACCCAACAAAAATCAGGACACCATGGCCCCACCAGAAACACCCAAAAGCAGTGGAGATTTTATTTTTTTTAATTTATTTATTTTTAACTTTTTTTTGAGTAATTTTTATTTTTTTTAATTTATTTATTTTTATCTCAATCACAGGTTAGGTGCTTTGAATCCCAAGCGTAGCCCCCTCCCTCAGTCCTTCCTACCCTCCCACTCCCTCCCTCATCTCCCTCCTC
>JAQQSO010008402.1:0-10001 GCA_028658305.1 Pachyuromys duprasi
TTCCCTGACACTTAATTGTCTCTGGAAGTATTTTACTGACTTAAAGAAACCAAGCTTTGTTTAAGTGACTTAAATGTGAACTAAGTTGTTTTTTGTTTTTTTGTTTTTTTTATTTGTTTCATTCAGGGGAAGACGGAGGACTAGACCAGAAACTTTGATGTGAATAATGTCAAGGATTTAACATTCTTAAAGACCTAAAGGAGAAAGCTGGGTTTAGCATATGTATACCACATACATGTTCTGAACAATAAATAGGTTGACCTTAAGCCATCTCACCCTACTTCCAAAGAAGAGAAAAGATAAGGAGAAAACCAAAGATTTGTGCACTGAGCTAAGTGGTTGCCTACTCACAATTTAACAATTTACACAATTTAACTAACCACTGCTTGTTAGACACGTTACATCTCAGCCTTCAAGATGCCAGTCATGAAGCTTGACCACCAGAGTTCAGTCCCAAGACCCATATAGTGGAAGGAGAGGATATAAACCTGCAACTTGTCCTCTGACCTGTCCACGGATGACACAACATACGCGGATGACACAACGTACGCACCATCAATAGTGTATTATTACACAGTTTTTAAAAGAGGCATTATGAGCCAAGTGTGGTGCACACCTGTTATCCCAGCACTCAGAGTAGTTAAAAGCAGGCAGATCTCTGTGAGTTCAAGGCCAGCCTGGTCTACAAAGTGAGCCCAGGACGGCCAAGGCTACACAGAGAAACCCTGTCTCAAAAACAAAACAAAACAAAACAAAAATCACAACAAAACAAATAGAAGTACTATGTCTCGTTTTAGAGAGCCTTTAAGTCACAGAACATAAAAACACCTCCAAATGACTGTTTTCTTCATTGTCTTGAAGAATAACAAAAGCGGATTTACTATCAAATTAGGTTAATGGAGGTTATCCAAAGTAGAGGTATGTCTTGGGCAGGATGTGGCAGCTCACACCCATAATCCCAGTAGCTCCTAAGAGTTGGAGGCAAGATAATCACCAGTTAGAGACCAGCTTGGACGCATAGAGATCCTGTCAAAAACTAAACAAACAAGCTCTGCCCCTCCCCTGAAACAACAACCATAAAACCTTGCAAGAACCTAAAGAATGTCTTTGTATGCCAGGTGGTGTGGTGGTGGACACCTCTAATTCCAGTACTTGAGAGGTGGAGGCAGGGGGATCTCTGAGTTTGAGGTCAGTCTGGTCTGAGGTTCCAGGGCTGCCAGGGCCACGCAGAGAAAAACAGTTTCAAACAAAACAAGAATATCTTTGTATGAACATTAATTTTTTGAAAATTTTGCAAATAAAGATATTCTACCTGCTTAAGACCTTGTATCTCTTCCCTTCTGCTTTCCATGGGCCATGTTTGAAATTAGAAAGGTACTAGAAATTTTGAAAATATTTAGTACAGTAGCTCTTAACTGAAGATTTTGCCCTCTAGGAAACATTTTTAGGTGTTACAAATAGGAGAGGGTTTGGGAATCATGGTATTCAATGGGCAATAATGTGGGGTGCTGCCAAACATTCTGGAACTGGCAAAGTGTCCCCAACCTCAGCACAGATTTATCTAGCCCCAAATATCTATAGTATATTGGCAGAAGAACCATGGTTAGCAGAAGGCAGAAGGCATTATTGAGTGTAGATATGGCTTGCCAGAATACCCTGTGTTGACTTTCTCAACGTCATGATGTAGACACACAGACTAGAGATTACATCACTACATAAACTTGCCATGTTGTGATTGGAATTAGACACATGTAGGTGGTAAAGGGAAAAGATCTGAAATAAGGCAGACACTGGCCTCAGATATTTTTCCCTGTACAATTCAGGAAATTAAGGAAAGAATGACTACTTTGAAACAAAAATCATCTTCTGTCAGGATTATAATACTGAATTTTGCACCATGATGTTTTTTCTTTTGTTGGTGAAAATTATGGAAAATAAGGTTGACAGAATTTCTGTGACTACAGGGTACAAATATAGTGGTTCTACAAAAGCCACGTGTTGTGCTGGGTAAGGTAGCATCTGCCTTTAATCCCAGCACTCAGGAGGGAGAGGCAAATGCAGGTGGATCTCTGTGAGCTCAAGGCCAATCTAGTCTCCATTGTGAGTTCCAGGACAGCCAAGTTTCTGTAGAGAGACAAAGCAACAACAAAAAAGGCATGTGTTATATGCATTCCAACATATAGAGAAGTCACCAATAACTGTGCTTAGAGTCTTCTAAACTCTAATTTTAAATGTATTCTGGCCTATTATGCTAAAAACATAAACCAAGTTCTCTTTCTATACCAGCTGTAGAAAACATTACAGAAATTTTCATTTAAGTAAATGATCCGTTGCTCAACAACAACAAGAACAATAGACTATGCTGGGCTCTTAAGTCATTAATTAAAATCTATTTTCTTGAATTGTAAAATAGCTGTGGTAGGAGAGATAGCACAGGAGTTGAGGGCCTACTTCAGAGAATCTGAATTCTATTCCCAGCACCCACTCAGGTGGCTCATAACTCTGTGTAACTCCAGCTCCTTGTGACCCATTCTTGTGCTCTGCTAGCACCTGCACAGACATTTGCATATACTCATAGATACACACAATTTTAAAATTTGGACACAGGCCCTTACTCTACAGTTCTGGTTGTCCAGGGACCCCCTGTGTAGAGTGGGCTGACCTCAAGCTCAAAGAGCTCTGTTTGCTTCTGCCTTCTAAGTGCTAGAATTAAAGGCATTTGCCACCATGCCATGCATATAAATTGTTTGCATTTTTAAAACACAATTTATAAGTGGGATGGGGACTTGGTAGGAGGATGGAAGATTTATTGGTGGGAGGTATAAAATAGGGGACAGGGATAAGCGTAAGCAGACTGTGTTATATATGTAAAAATTGTGAATGAATTAATTAAATTTATATGTAATGTTCCTTTTACTGTTTTAAATACTAATTTTCAATATGTATGCTTATTTTCTTCTTATAAAAGGAATTGCAATGTTGTATGAATTCTAAGCTTATCAAAACTTCAGTGTTTTCTGAGATTTAATTTTTACTTTGCAATAAAATTTTGAATTGTTATTTATTTTATTCTTTGAAAGAAAATATTTGTTTCCTGCTCATGACTCTCTTCAGAAAGCATTAGGATGAAGAATTCTCTGTTTCCTCACTTTCTGGTATTTCTGGAGCTACAGTGTCCTCTTCCATTTCCTTCACTTAAAAGAAAAGGAAGATGTAAGAAAAAAAAAATCCCATTATCTCTATGACACTAGGTGCCCTAAAATCACAAACATAATTTATGGATTCCAGTCATGCTTGCCTTCCTTGCCATGCCAATAAAGTTTATTGAAATTGAGGTTGGAATTAAAAAGCTTAAGCCAAAGAGCTAGTCAAGGGGCCAGGAAAAATACACATTTGTAGGTGATACCCAAACAAGAATATTGCTTTACCTGCAGCCAGGATGTCATGTAAGTTACCAAGGAATAGTCTGTTTCATTTTAAAAGTCACACTAAACACATTAGCAAGGAGAAAGCACCTCACTTTTACTTAATATTCATACTTAATGTTGTTCTACATTGAAATGGGGTTCAAGGAAAAGGAACATTTTTGCTTTATCCTTCTAGGGCTTTCAGATTTAGAGAAAACATGGCAAAAAAAAATCTATGTAAGTCTAAAATTACTAGTCAGGGCGAAAATCATAAGAATGTAAGTAAAAATGAATTTTAAAGTGATATGAGTACATTGAAATGGCTGAAACATAAAACCCCACAGAGAAGTATTTGTGGATGGCTGCAGGAAATCTGCATTAAAGGACATTATTTCCTGCAGAGAGAATTTTACCGAAATTATTAAAAAAAAAAAAACTCCTATGGTAAAATGGAAAGAACAACCCACAGTTTTATAGCAGCAGCTAGAGTAAGAGCACAGATCTCAAAACAAAACACAGACACATATTCATAGGGACGATGCCCAATAATCAAATGTCTCCAAACATCTGGGAGCGACTTGGGGTTGCAGGAACATTCCAGCCAAAGAAAGGGGAATATAGGTCGTGAGAGCCTAATGCTTCAGAGACTTAACTTCTGAAGCATTTCTAAATTTGTTCCATCTCAGGATGCCTCAGACTAAACAAGAGATCCCAAAAGGATGGGCATGAAGGACCCTCAGTTGCAGATGGGGGAAGGGTTGAACAATTGGTCAGGTGGGTGTGGAGCTCTTCTGAGCTCTTTGTGCCATGGTAAACTGTCCTCCATGCAGCTCTGATGTAATGTGCTGGGCTTGTTGTCACAGATGTGTAGGAAGTGTTTGTATATATTGTACTTGGAGGTGTCAAATTTATGAATTTCACCAATCACTGGCCAATAAGAATAATAACTAGCCAGCTCCACAGAATAAATCTATGGCATGATGAATAAAGGAAGAAGTCTGATGTCATGTACAGGCTACCATCTAATTATAGAGAATTCATGCATGACTTCTATAATTTTTTTTTCTTTTTTGGCTTGGTTTTTGTTTTGTATGTTTGCTTTTCTGAACCAGGGTTTTTCTGTGTAGCCCTGGAAATCATTCTATAGACTAGGCTAGAGGTCCTTCATAGCCCAGGCTGTCATAAAACTCACTATATCTGAGGGTAGCCTTGAACTACTGGTCTTCCTTTCTCCATCTCCCAATTCCTGTATTAGCAGGCATGGTCAAATCATTAATTTGACCAGCTATTACTTAATTATAATTTTTAATCTAATGTGAGCAAAACATAAGCATTGGTTTCACAACTACACCGCTGTGCTGTGATCCAGACATCACACAACCATTCTGAAACAGCAAAATTCAGGCACAATAATTGACCTCCTGTCAGCCATACTTCATGTTATTAACTCTTTGAAAGCCAGAGGAATGTGTGTGTGTGTGTGTGTGTGTAATATTTTCACACTGAGGCTTCTCCAGAAGAGCCATCCTGCCACACTCTCTACTGTTTTTTGAAGGTGTTGAAATCACAGGTCAATAAATCCTCATCTGTAATTTGAAATGCAGTATGACTTGAGTCCCAAGAGCTTTTCTAAAATTTACCAGTGGCAACCCTGTTGAGGCACAGCATGGAGGTGTCTACAGTCCTTGGCTTCCTGCTAACACAGAGGTTTGATGACACAGTGCTCAGGAATTCTTCAGTTCCTGTCCCACCTCTGTTCTAAAACCACACATTCTTCAGTTTGCTATACATTCCAGCTCATGAGATTTCAGGAAAGAGCATTGCCCTAGATTTTTTTTTCTTTTCCTTCCTTCCTTCCTTCCTTCCTTCCTTCCTTCCTTCCTTCCTTCCTTCCTTCCTTCCTTCCTTCCTTCCTTCCTTTCTCCCTCCCTTCCTTCCTTTCTTTCTTCCTCTTCCCCTCTCTCTTTCTCTCTCTCTCTTGCATTTTGTATGCAATTTACATTACTTTTGAAAATCAGCGTTTAAGACTTGATCAGAGACTGGTAGTTCCGAACCTCTTGTGAACTGCATTCCGGTTAGTTTTATGTCGTCGCGATACAAGCTGGAGTCATTTGGGAAGAGAGACTCTCGATTTAGAAAGTGCCTTTGTAAGATCCAGCCGTAGGAATATCTGTAGTGTGTTGTCGTGGTTAATCATTGGCGTGGGAAGGCCCAGCCGTGAAGGCGGTCACAACCCTCAGCAGATGGTCCATGACGGTATTAAAAAACACGTGAGCAAGCCGCGGGGAGCTAGCAAAGGAGTGGGGTGCCTCTACAGTCTTTGTTCCTGCTCCTGTTTGAGTTTCTGCCCTGACTTCCCTCAGAGAAGGGATATGGAGCTGTAAGATGCAATAAGCCCCTTAATGTCTCCCCAAATGTCTTTGAGTCATGGCATTTTATCTCAGCAATAGAAACCCAAACTAAGATATTTTTGAAAAGCAAAATAGAGGTTATTTCAATTAGAAAAGAAAGTAAAACATTCCCTGTCCAACAGAAATATGCATTGGAAAACAAACAAAAAGACAATCTTTATGATAGCAGGGAAGGGAATGCTAAACTTGAGGTGATTTTATGTCAGCGTAGGCGTTCTGTTGTACTATCACATCTCCGGCAGCAGAAGCCTGACGCCGCGGACGAACTTCTGAGAGTCCTATGATTTTTTATGGTAATCAACTGTTTTCAAAGTGTTTGATGGATGGTCCTTACTGCTCTGCTACCCTGCTCTGCGAGTCATGTAATTGTTTACTGTCCTGGTCCATTTAACTCCCATTTAGGACCATAGCTCATACATATCCTGAGTATTTGTATTTGTTTTCTTGATCATAAAACAAAACATTTCATATTTTCTGGGGGAGATTTCTGAAGTTCAAGCTATTTATAAAGGAGAGTAAAATGTTTGGCCTGTGGTAGGTGGCTTCCTCCTTCCTTATTTCTTACCCTGCCCCTCCCCCTGCTTTTCCCCTCTTCTTTCCTCCTCTCCCTTCCTGCTTGTCTTCCCCCTTCTTTCCTTTATTCCTTCTCTTGCTCCCCCTTTTTCCTCCTTCCTCTTTTTTTCATTCATTGCCTAGTCCTTTCCTTGATTCCTCACAATCTCCCTTTCTTCCTTAATGCAGTATTATACTTAATGAGCTTTTATACACGTGAAGTCCTGCTCTTTAAGTACTGTGTATCAGTTCTGGGCCTTTGGGCTAAGATCAAGTATAAAATACAGCACTATCTTATTTCATACATGAGTTAAATTTCCATACATACCTCTCTAACTAAAACAGCTGTATGGGATTTAGCGTTACTGTGAAAATGCTCTTCATCAACCCTAGGTGAAACGATATGATTAATATCAGTTAGGAAAACATGGACATTAATGACATTTGTCATGACTTTAATAAGAAATTTGCAAGTAAACAACTGTAACTTGGTTAAAAAAAATCTTCAGATCAAGTTAGGAGGATTAAAATATCTTTCTAAACTCCACAGCTTTACTCTTGTTCTCTTGCTCTCTGCTCTGTCCGTCCGTCTGTTTCTGTCTCTTGTCTGTCTTTCTCTCTCACGTCCCTGCTCTGAGATGGTCTTTTGCCTCCACCCTTCCCCCACCCAGTAAATCTCTTGTGTAAGGAACAAAACCCCTACAACTCTAAAGTTCAAAATTTGATGAGGTGATATATAGATATAAATATAGTATACATATACATACCACAGTATTTTTCTGTTTTTTTTTTAAAGTGGCTTTATTCATTCAGTATAATTATTCTGAAGTCCATTCATGCTATCAGCAAATTCCATTTTATTTCTTTTTAATGATGAGAGGATTGCGTTGCATGTAAAAGGTAACTTTTTAAAAAGATGTATTTATATGTTTTTGGTGGTTTCTCTACATGAGTGTTTGAGTGGCACACAAATGCAAGTGTCTGAGGAGGCCAGAGCCTCTGGAGCTGGAGTGACAGGCTGGGAGCCACCCAGTATGGGTGATGGGTTTCCTCTCTCCAGACCAAAGACACATGCGCTTGTTCATGAGTACATTCCAGTTCTTTATATTATGAATAAACTTACTGTGAAAATAGGCATCTGGTCAATGAACCATATGATAGGCACACATTGACTTTTCAAAAGCTGGACAGTTTGCTTTTCAGAGTCTTTATTGGAATTCTGTCAGAAATACAAGAGAGGCCAGTCCCTCTGTGTCTACATAAATGCTCGGTGAGATCAGTCTTTTACTTTGAAAAATTCAAGGTGCAGTGGCAACGAACTGTGGTTTAATGTTTAATTATTTAATTAGTAAGGATCTTGAGAATTGTTATGAAATATTAGTATTATATATTTATAATATATAACATAGTATTAATATGTTTCTTTTGGTAAAATACTTATTCAGTTTTTCAGAAATAGAGCCATTTTCTATTTACAGAGAAACTATGATAGAATACCAACGCATTCCAAGTATGTCCTGCACCTCATTTCCCCTTCTGTTTACAGGGGTGTTTTTACTACTTATAATGAATGAGCCAGTACTGACTGACATATTATCACTAAAAAAACACAGGCTCTGAACTTCCTTGTTTACTTTTTGACTAACATCCAGTATCTCACATCACATCCTCCACCAACCAGTTCTTAGGCTCTTTGCCTCTGACGCTTTCTTAGACTTGCCTTATTTTGGGTGTCCTGACAGTTTTGAGAAGTACAGATTTGATGTTTCCTAGAATAAACCCTCTAATTGAATTGATTTGACTGACATTTTTCTAAAGACTGGGATGATATTTGAGGTTGTGGTGGTCTGAGTGAGAATGGCTCCTACAGGTTCATGTTTGGTGAAACTGTTTGGGAATGTCTTTAGGAGGGGTAGCCTAATTGGAGGAGGTGTGTCGGGGAAGGGGGAGGAGGCCGTGCTTTGAGACTTCAAAAGTCCGTGCCATTCCAAACTAGTTCTCTTTTTCTTTTATGTGCTTGCGGCTCAGAGGTGAGTTCTCAGCTACTTCTTTAGGACCATGCCTGCCTGCTGCCATGGTTCCCACCTCTGTGTATTTACCATCCGACACTGTGAGCCCCAGTGAAGTGCTTTCTTTGATAAGTTTCCTTGACAGCAGTAGGTACGAAGACTGGGCTGGAAGACACAATGGCGAAGTCCACTTTCTTTCTTTTTCTTTTCCTGTTTTGTGTGTGTGTGTGTGTGTGTGTGTGTGTGTGTGTGTGTGTGTGTATGATAGAATTTCTCTGTGTGCCCTAATCTGTGCTGGAACTTGCTCTGTAAGCCAGGCTGGCCTCAGACTCAGAGATCTGCCTGCCTCTGCCTCCCGAGCGCTGGGATTGAAGGCATGTGTCATTTTTATTACAGCATAGCAAGTATTCTTATTATCAGCTTCCTTTTTACCACTGTTACTGTAGCTGTAGCCATTGGAGGCAGCCAGCAGGTGACTGACTGCCTTGTTATTCTTCTCCTTACTTTTTTCCCTAAAGAAATTATATTTATTATTGTTATTGATGTGTGTGTGTGCATGAGCATGCATGTCAGGACAATTTTCTGCCTGTAAGTGGCTGTGGGGACCACACTCATGCCATTAGTTTTCATAGCAATCTCTTCTACTTGCTAAGGTATCTCCCTGGCCCTTGTATTCTTCCCCAGTGTAGTCTTTGGAGAAACCTCTCTCCATTTAATTTTTTGATAACATTTCTATTTATTTACTTATATTTATTTATGTAATGGATGTGTATATGCAGGGGTGGAATTGTGTGGGAGTACACGTCACAGGATAGCTTGCAGAAGTCGGTTCTCCTTTTCGACCATATGGATCCTGGCCTCGAGCTCAATCATCAGGTTTGGTGGTAAGGACCTTCACCTGCTGAACCATCTCACTGGTCCAGAAGCAATTTTTTCTGAGAGTACGTATCTGTACATATAATCTGTAATTCTGCAAGAAGGGTTTGATTTCTTTCCCCTCGTGGCTTATTTTAGTCATTTGCTTTATAGTAATGAAGATAGGTCCATGAAAGTGTATTTGCATGAATAAATATAACTGTAAGTAATCCTATAATCTTTTGTTGTTATTGCTCAGGTCACTATGGTTTCGACTACTGGAAGCTCTTTTAGCTATTCATACATAGCTTTGACAAATCACCTTTCAGAGGGTTACTTTTTGCTTTGTTAGGTTTTTCTGGCTAAACAATTCTGTATATTTTAATACACATTTTGGGTTTCTATGCATGAAATTTGAAACACACACACACACATGTTCTTTTTGCAATTTTGGGTTTCAAACCCAGGACCCTGTACATATTAGAGAAGTGAACTTTCACAGAGTTATACTTTCAAAACCTATTCATATTCTTGATGTATCTCTTTCAAAAATAGGGTTGGCACACTTTTTCCAGCCTGTGGGCTGTATCTTTATTTTCTTAATAATGTCTCTCTGCTGTTTTTAATTTATAGGACTCTTCCCTGGAATTCTTTTATTTTTAGTACATAGTTTCTAATTCAATCTAATTCAAGACTGATTCCAAGAAATCTCTACTTAACGTCAGCAGAAACTTGTACAATGACTCTTTCAGAATCTTGTAGGCTTA
>JAQQSO010008403.1:0-10001 GCA_028658305.1 Pachyuromys duprasi
AAAAATAAATAAATTATTTAAAAAGAGAGTTATTTTTGAATCAATATACAAAATCCTATACCAGAGTTAAAAATAACCTTATTTGAGAATAATAAATAAAACCTTGAATTGAGTAGATTCAATAATCTACGTTTTGTCTCATTATTCCTATAAGATATCCCTGTATTCCCCTTTCTTTCTTTTCAACACCCTTTCTCCTTATCTAAGAAAGATAGAGAAAAGGAAAAGGAAAAAAGAGAAATACCTGAGTTTAACCTTGTTTTCTCTCTGAATAAGATTATTAATAATTTATAACCATCTCCCAATTATAATAAATATTCATAGCCACAAAAAACAACCAAAAACCTATCCAACTCTACTCAAAGGAAATTGGACATCGTTCTAATGAATTTCTTCTAAGTGATATTTTGGACACACAGAAATCCTGTTAGGGGGCCCAAAGAAATTTGGGAAACATGGTTAATTAAGGAAACATTAACATTTGTGGTCCAGTCTTTGAATGTTGAGAAATTTCAGGCTTAATGGAAGTCCTGTTTGGAACAGTCTGAAATGCTGGACCAATTGAGATTAGTAGCTTTCTTTAAAGCTCTCTTGGGAGCAGGCTTTGATGAGAAACAGCAATTGAAGCAGTTGAGGCAGGAACAAGCAGAATGCTGGAACATGCAAGATGCTGGAACAAATGTGTCAGTGTGTCAGCATGCTGGAAGGAGGATTTCTGTCAGTTTTGATCCAGAGTTTCCAATGCCCAGTCCTTTTGTTCTGCAAACATGTAATTTCTCACAAGCATTATGCAGTTCTAAAATTATAAGTGCATGAGATGTTCAGGATGAAATTAAACTGTAAACCAATTTATCTATGCCAATTAAAAGAATGGCATAATAAATTTTGAGGATATTATATCCAAGGATTTATTGGCCATGTATTGGAGTTCTGGCTAGAGACATTTCTTTATGTCTCAGTCAGTTTCAGTGTTGTTCCCATGTAAGGGATTAATATAAGTTACCATTATTATTGAACATACAACCATGACCATGTTGAAATCAAAACAAAGTTGTGTAGATCAAAATATCTTTTTTGGGCTTTTGGGTGACTGTTGTATTAGGCCAAGCTGTTACCTATCTCCTGAGAGAAGGTCTCCCATTAGAGAGACAAGCTGGTTGCCTTGAGCAATAAAAAAAGGCATCTTTTAAGTTTATATAAACTCCCTTTTAATTTAGAGTTTAAGCATACCTTAGGCACCTTGCACTTGCTTAGAGCGTTAGGTCTAGATTTTTATATATGTTGTAGCTATTTTTGTCTTATCCCCTTTTTTATACAGAATGGGCAGTTATGCCTTTATAGCCAAAATTTATATAAACTCCCTTTTACCTTTAGCATTTAAGTAAACCCTAAGCATCTCGTACCTGAATTTTTACGTTGGTTGTAGCTATTCTTTGGCTTGCTCCCTTTTTGATATGGGATGGATGGTTCAGCCTTTTAAACATATGAATTGTAATATTTGAGTTTTTAGGACTTAAATAGGCTGGCATGTACTGTGCCACCTGTAAGCCCCGGTGTCCTTCTTGCATCAGGGCATGACGGATATTTGCCCCCCTGTGAAAATGTCTCACATTAGAAAGGATAAGCCAGCTTCCAGAGCAGTGTGACAGTTTATCTAGTCAGCATTTAAAATTTTTTCGATGTGGGAGGCATGCAGTTTGCACGCTTGTCTCCAGCATAATTTTGAGTCCTTACATTGACCAATAGAACATACTTCTTAAGTCAAAATGCCCTTTGTACCAGTTCTGTGGAAGTACCAGTTTTTGAAATTGACTAGCCTTTTTAGAGCAGTGTGACATCATCTCTCCTTACATAAACCTAAAATTGATGTGCCTCCAACCTTTAGATCAGTAAGGTCATGACATCTATTGTTATATATAAGATGAGGCTTACAACAGGTTTTCTATGAAAGGGGTTTATTAGGAGAGAGGGGAAGCAGGGAGAATGGGCCATGATGGGGGGAAGAGAGATAAGAGGAGGAAAGGGGGGGCGCCCCAATAGAGAGAGAGAGAGTAAGAGCAAGAGAAAGAGTAAGAGACAGAGTAAGAGAGAAAGGAGTAAGAGAGAGAACACGTGTCCGGTTGTCCTTTTAAGGTCAGGTAACCACTAACCATGCCCCCAGGTGTGGCCACCTGGCTGGGTGATACAAGTGATATCATAAGTTGCTAGGTAACCCAGAAGCAGGTTGTTTCAGAATACTAACATCTATTATTAAGAAAAAAAAAACTTTAGGTAAACGTAAGGAATTTTTTGTCACTTTGAATCTTAGACTATCTCTGCAAGTGGCTAAACAGCAGGAGTTGCCATCCTGGCTTTTATTATGTAAATTAGGTTGATCTGGAACTCAGAGATCTGCCTGTTTCTTTTTATTTTGTGTTAGGATTAAAGGCATGTGTCTTCACCAACTTGTTCAAATATTTTTTTCTCAAATCCATATCATTGTAACTCAAGGCCTTTAAATAAAAATCAAGCAAAGAGACAAGAAAAATTTAAGTTTTGGGTCAGTTGTGACAATTTAGGCTGTAAACAGCAAAGCCCAGATGGTTATATTTTGGAGTCTAGTTGTTACAGTGAATTGGTGGACCCTTTCCAGAAAGAGCTGACAAGTATCTTGCAGTCAGAGAGCTTTGACTTTTAGCCACCATTAATCTAATTTTTATTAGGAAGAGTGCCCTTTCTATTATCTGTAACTTAGTATTAAATTCCCTGGCTTTTCCCCCATTTGCTCCTTAAATTTTCTTGGAGGAGGCATGGAGAAGAGCCATCACCATTACACATATTGCAACCAGATGCATGACTATGACAACCAAAACAAAGCCAAAAGATAAAACATTATCTGCCATGGCATTTTTTATTTTAGATGCAGTTTTAGGCCAGGCTCTGTCTAGAGGTCTGTTTGCCTCCAGTTCCTTTCTTTCTAGACATGGCTTCTGTTGTTGCTCTGAGCTGAGCTGAGCCAGCTATAGTATAAGGAAGCCATGCTTGTATACCCTCTTAGACTGTAGACTACCAGTTTTGTTATGTTAAGTCTCACATCTGCCCACAGTAGGCTGTCTTTTGCTCTTGGGCCTGTTTAAGAGTCTCTCTTAAAGAGACAGTAATTGACCTGGGAGTTTTAGGCTTTTAGTTTGGGTTGTATCACTGGGAGCTTATTCCCCACAGCAAATTATGTTAAAGTATGATTTAAAGGGTGTGGATACTTAGACTAGTTGAGTGCCAATTGTTGTGGATTATTAATATTTATTATTGATTTATCTTTTAGTTAAGCAGCAGTTATTCCTAAAGCAGCTGTATACCCAAATCACCACTTAGAAACTAGGGTTTATTTAATTAACCTAGAGCACAATGCTGGACTATAGTTACTCCTTCCTAAACCTCCAAGCCTGCATAATTTCCTACCATTCAGATTTCACCCATCATACTTACTTTTAGTATATCTTAGGTCCAGTTCATCTCTCCTCATGGCTTAGAGTCCTGTCCTAATGATCTCTGCTCTCCTACTCCTCCCACTCACTTCTTTCTTCTCCCCTCTGGACCAGGATGTCCAACCCTATTCTCTCCATTGCACACCATTGGCTGGTCATTTCATTTAAATACAGAGAACAAATGGTGGCATGTTCACACAAACTTGAGACAGGTGATGCTTAGAATAAGCATCACAATGCAATGTCTGCATTGAAACCATATAATAGGGTAGAGAAATGAGCATTTGAATGAACAAGGGTAAAATTGTATACATTCCACAAGACTAATAGACCAACAGTGATCCCATGGCTAGAGTGGTGCAAAGGCTTAGGCACCTGCATCTGTATAAGCTCCAGGTTGCTGCACACCACCCCACTGATCCTGCTGATCAATGACATGTTGACTTTTGCCTTCTCTTATACCTGTCACTTCTGGTGTGTCTCCAGTGCCAGCTCTTTCCACAGCACACGCAGTGCTTCATTCTTCCATGTTGCCCTCTTTCCATCACATATTTATTCATCATAAAGGCACCTGCTGCCTGTATAGCCATGTGGTGCATCCTGGTTGTCTTCCAAAATGTTTTTTTTTTTTTATTCTTCTCTCATGTGTTACAACCAGACCACAGTTTCCTCTCTTCCCTCTCCTCCCAGTCCCTCTTTCCCACCTTCTCTCTCATCTAGATGTATTCCTCCTCTTTCCCTTCAGAAAAGGGCAGGCCTCCCAGAGATATCAACCAAACATGGCATGTCAAGTTACAATAAGACTAGGCACCTCTTCTTATATTAAGGCTGGATGAGACAACCCAGTAGGATGAAAACAGTCCTAAAGGCAAGCAGAAGAGTCAGACAGCTCATGCCCCCGCTATTAGGAGTCCCATAAGAACACTAAGCTATACAATCATAACATATACGCAGAGGACCTAGGTCAGACCCATACATGACTGTCGGTTCAGTCTCTGTGACACCCAATTGTAGAGGAATTTTAATCCAGCAACATGGCTGCTCTGATCACATCCAAGGACCTTCTACGTCTGTGTGATCCAGCTGTAACACAGACATGCCTGTATTACACATCTTTAATCCCTCTGGCTGGAATCCTTTATTTCACACCTTTAATCCCAAACCATGATGTTAAATTGAGGAACAAACAAAATGGGGACTCAGAGAAATATTTGACAGATTAGGATATGCTCAACTTTAAGGAGAAAAGCTATTTAAGAGCAGCATAGGGAGTGAGAGTCAGTCGGTTCAGTTCAATCAGTTTGGTCAGGCAGTTGGGAATAAGTTCAGTGAGTGCAGTGCAGTGGAGCTGAGCTCAGTCATGAGGTCTGCAGTTTAGTACAGGTCAGCAGAGGCAGTTGAAGCCAGAGAATAAGGAGCCAGCAGGTTAGAACAAATTGGTGGAGTTGTTGTAAAGCTAAGCAGAACAATCCAGTGAGAAGTGAGAGAAACCAGATTAAATCTGTCAGCTTGGAAAGGAGTTTGAGCCAGAACAGTTGAGTTGAACCAGCCATCCAGAATTCAGAAAGAAGTAGAAAGGGTGAGATTATTCAGCAGTAAGCCTCCGGGATGACAATTACATCTGGTGAATAAAAGGTACTTTTATATCCCATGAGCCCAGGTTAGTTGATTCAGGGGTTTCTTGTCCTTGATTGCTCTGGCTTCTACAATCCTTCTTCCCTCTTTTTTGCAGTATTCCCCAAGCTCCACCCAAGGTTTGGTCATAGGTCTCTCCATCTGCTCCCATCAGTGATTGGATGAAACTTCTCTGGTGACAATTATGCCAGGCTCTGGTCTACAAGTATAGCAGAGTATCATTAGGAATCATTTCATTGACTTTTTTTCCTAATCATACTTGGTTCTATCTGGGTCCCTGGGCTGTCCATCTCTGGTTCCTGAGGTCCTCCAGGCAGTGTCTGTCATGAACTCCCCCTTGTGGGATGCATCTCAAGTTGAACCACTCATGGGTTTGCCACTCCCACAATTTTCCACCATTACACCAGCACATCTTCCAGGCAGAACAAATTGTAGGTTGAAGGTTTATGGCTACGTTGGTGTCCCAGTCCCTCCATTGAAAGCCTTGCCTGGTTACAAAAGATGGCTGGTTCAGGCTTCTTATCTCCCATTACTAGGAGTTTTCATTAGGATCATCCTCATAGACTCCTGGGAGTTTCCATTGCAGTAGGTTTCTACCTCCGCTCCCAAATGACCCCAATTCTAGTAGTCTCTCCCAGGACTCTCTCTATCCTCCCACCTGATCCCTCCTGTACCCATCATTACCTGCCCCTGGTTCCCCTGCAATATCTATTCTATTATCGCTTCCCAGAGAGAGCTATGTGTTTCCCTTGAGCCCTCCTTATTATTTTGCCTCTCTGGGTCTGTGAGTACATACCATGTTTGTCTTTCTGGGACTGGATTATTTCATTCAGGATAATTTTTTTTTTTAGTTCCACACATTTTCAGGAAAATTTCATGATGTTTTTTTTTAATGGCTCATTCATACTCTGTTGAACAAATGCAGCACATTTTCTTTATCCATTCTTCACTTGAGAGACATCCAATATCTGGCTATTACAAATAGAGCTTTGATGAACATAGTTGAGCAAGCACCCTTGTGGTAGGATGGAGTGCCCCTGGGTATATGGCCTGGAGTGGTATAGTTGGGCCTTGAGATAGACAGATTCCCAGTTATCTAAGAAACCACCATATTGATTTCCAAAGTTGCTGTACCAATTTTTACTCCCACCAGCAATGGAGGAGAATGTTCCACATTCTCAGCAGTATAAGCTGTCATTTGTAGTTTTAATCTTAGCCATTCTGGCATGTGTAAAATGGGTTCTCAGAGTCATTTTGGTTTGTATTTACCTGATGGCTAAAATTGTTGAATGTTTTAAAAGTGTTTTTGAGACATTAGAGATTTCTTTATTGTGAATTCTCTGTTTAGATATGTATCCAAATTTTACATTGAATTATTTGTTTTTTTAATAGTTTTTTTAATGTATTTGAGTATTAGCCTTCTATTAGATGTGAAGTTGATCAAAATCTTTTCCCACTTTTTAGGCTGTTGTTTTGTTCTGTTGATGGTGTCCTTTGCCTTACAGAAGCTTTTCAGTTTCATGAGGTCCCACTTATTAATTGTTAATCTTAGTGCTTTTTCTATTGGCATTCTGTTCAGGAAGTTGTCTCCCATGACAATGCCTTCAAGGCTAATCTTCACTTTCTTTTCTGTTAGTGTATCTGGTGTTATGTTGAGGTTTTTGATCTGCTTGGATTTGAGTTTTGTACAAGCTGATAGATATGGATCTATTTGCATTCGTCTACATGTCAATATCCAGTTAGACTAGCACCATTTGTTGAAGGATGTTCTTTTTGCCATTGTATATTTCTGGATTCTTTATTAAAAAAAGTCAGGTATTCTCAGGTGTGTAGATTTATGTGTTGGTCTTCAATTAGATTCCATTGATCAACTTGTTTATGTTTATGCCAATACTATGCTTTTTCCCCCTTTCTTTCTACTATAGCTCCATAGTACATACAGCTAGAAATCAGGGATAGTGATTCCTCCAGAAGTTTTTTTTTTTTTGAGATTTATTTATTTGTTTTATGTATATGAGTATACCGTTTTCATGCACACCAGAAGAGGGCATCAGATTATATTACAGATGGTTGTTAGCCATTATGTGGTTGCTGGGAATTGTACTCAAGGCCTCTGGAAAGCAGCCAGTGCTCTTAACCACTGAGCCATCTCTCCAGCCCCAGAAGTTCTTTTATTGAATAAGATTGTTTTGACTATTTGGGTTTTGTTTGTTTGTTTGTTTTTTCATATAAAGTAGAGTATCATTTTTTTTCAATATCTGTAAACAATTGTGCTGGAATTTTGATGAGAATTGTATTGAATCTGGAGATTGCTTTTGGTAAGGATGGCCATTTTTACAATGTGGATTCTACCGGTCAATGAGTATAGGAGATCTTTCAACTTCTAATATCTTCCTCAATTTTATTCTTCAAACACTTGAGGTGTTTTTTTTCATGAAGTCTTTCACTTTTTGGTTAGAGTTACCTCAAGATACTTTGTATCATTTGTGGCTATTGAGAATGGTGTAATTTCCTTGATTTCTTCCTCAGCACATTTCTTGTTTGTATATAGGAAGGTTATTGTTTTTTTTTTAAGTTACTCTTGTATCCAGCCACTTTGTTGAAGGTATTTATTAGCTCTAAGAATTCCCTGGTAGATTTTTGGGATCGCTTGTGTATGTTATCATATCATCTACAAATAACATTACTTTGATTTCTTCCTTTCTAATTTGTATCTCCATGATCTCATTTAGTTGTTATATTGCTCTAGCTAGAACTTCGAATACTGTTGTAGTAAATAAAAATAAGTGTTGCACTATATAATGTTTACTAGTCTTTGCCTTATGATTATTGTGACAGTATTATTTAACCCGCTATCACAAATAATCAGACACCTGTTAGATTTTATAATTGCCTTATTTACCTTGGGCTGGGTAGATATTTCTATCTATGCTATCTCAATAACTTCACCATCCATTTCCTGGCCTCCACGCAATGCCACTCCCCTTAACCACCTTTATCTGGCTACCTTCCATCCATAATCTTATAAATACTTGCTTATATTTGGTGTTTTTTTTCCAGCCACGCCATCCTTGGAGTCCTTTCCTCCAGCCCACATGGTTTTTTTTCTCCACACTAACCCTTGTGGGTCCTCTTTCGCCCTCTCTTCCTGTCCATCTGTCTCCAGTGATTCTCCTTTCCTCCAAAGCCTGGGAACCTTAGCCACACCTGCCCAACTTGCTCTGCCCAGTACAGGCCATTTAATCAACCAATCAGGTATGTCTTAGGCAGATTTACACAACAAGAACAGTTATATCTGGGGAGTAACCAGATCTTAAGAGTCAGCATCAGAACAACCCCCAACAAAATACTATGTTGGATAGATATGGAGAGAGTGGACAGCCTTGTCTTGTTCTTGATTTTAGTGGAATTGGTTTGAATTCTTCTCTATTTAATTTGATGTTTGCTATAGGTCTTTTTTGAAAGTCGATTAGAATTCTGAGCTAAAACCATCTCTATTTCCTTAAGGAATATAGGTCTATCTAAATTGTTTATTTGATCTTGATTTTGTTGTAATCTAAGAATAGCCACAAAAACCACTCAGACAACCAATCTTAGTCAGATATTGATGGTTTAATTAATGCCTTTTCCAAGCTGATTGATCATGGCCACAGGAAGGACTTGGGAGCCTAGCTGTGACATTGACCTGTTTTTAGGACAGTCTTTTATGGGAAAACAATGTGCTAAAGACAAGGGAGGAGGGGCAGGTAACATATTTTGGCTAACCATACAAAGAAATATATTTTTGGTTTACTAGACAAAGTTGTTATCAGCTAACCTTAAGCTGATTGATCCTAGGTGGGATAAGTGAGGCATTAGTTAGAGTCCTCCAAAGTCCAACGTGAGTGTAACCAAGTGTATAGATAACAAGAGTGCAACGAGAACATAGCCAAAGGTGTCGATAAAGTATCAGCATGACACTTTTGAATCGTAGTAAAACATATGGTCAGTGCAACCCTCTGGCAGGGTCTGTTAGTACAGGTTAACCTAACCCTCAGGCAGGATTTGTTACTACTACTAGGAAACAAAGTTAAAAGTTTCAAAATTTTGAAATTAATATCACCTTATAAACAAAATTAAAGCTGAATATTCTGAGTATGCTGAATATGTTGCAGCTATGTTTCAAAGAGCAGGCTTAAACACATTTAACCTTGGTAAGTGATATCTATTAAGAAAATTATCAGGCTGGAGAGATGGCTCACTGGTTAAGAGTGTTGTCTGCTCTTCCTAAGATCCTGAGTTCAATTCCCAGCAACCACATGGTGGCTCATAACCATCTGAAACAGAGATTTGGTACCCTCTTCTGATCTGCTGGCACACATGCAGGCAGAACACTGAATAAATAATAAATAAATAAATCTTTTAAAAAAAGGAAAAGAAAATTGTCCATTTCTTTAAGGTTTTCCAATTTTGTGGAATACAGATTTTTGAAGTATGACTTAATGATTCTTTGGATTTCCTCAGTATCTGTTGCTATGCCCCCCTTTTGTTTCTGATTTTGTTAATTTGGATATTCTATCTCTATTCTTTTTATCTATTTTTTTAAATTTATTTATTTTTATCTCAATCACAGGTTAGGTACTTTGAATCCCAGGTGTAGCCCCCTCCCTCATTCCCTCCTACCCTCCCACTCCCTCCCTCATCTCCCTCTTCCCCGCCCCCTTCAAGTCCACCAACAGGGGAGGACCTCCTCCCCTTCCATCCAACCCCAGCTTATCCTGTCTCCTCAGGGCTGGCTGCAATGTCCTCCCCTGGGATCTAGCCAGTCTGTCACTCCCCGGCTTGTATGGGGGAGGGTCAAAGAGTCAGCCATCAAGATCATGACTGAAACAGTCCCTGTTTCCCTCACTAGGGTCTTCAGTC
>JAQQSO010008404.1:0-10001 GCA_028658305.1 Pachyuromys duprasi
CCAAAGAGTGCCTCTGAAAGAATCGATATAGCAATGTATCAAAGCAGATATTAAGACTCGCAACCAAGCCTTTGGCAGAGGGCTGGGAATAATAATGAAAATAGGGGAATTTAGTAAGACTTGGGGAGAACAAGAGCTCCACAAAGACCTAATTGAACAGGGCACAGGGGTCTTATACGAAACATTTTCTCCAACCAAGGACCATGTATGGATATGGCCTAGAACCCCCGCTCAGATGTGGCCCATGGTAGCTCGGTGTCCAACTGAAGACCCTAGTAAGGGAAACAGGGACTGTTTCTGTCATGAACTGGATGGCTGGCTCTTTGACCCTCCCCCATACTCGCCAGGGAGTAACAGCCTGGCTAGATCCCAGGGGAGGACATTGCAGCCATTCCCGAGGAGATGAAATGAACTGGGGTCAGATGGAAGGGGAGGAGGTCCTCCCCAGTTGGTGGACTTGGAGGGGGCGGAGAGGAGATGAGGGAGGGATGGGGAGAGTGGGAGGGAATGAGGGAGGAGCTACGCATGGGATGCAAAGTACCTAACCTGTGATTAATATTAAAAAAATAAATTACATTAAAAAAACAGTTTTGAAAAACAGATAATTGGTATTTTTCTTTCAAATGTTTAAAACATATTAGTTTTAAAATATTAGCAAGAATATATTACCTACAAGGAAAAGAAAAAAAACAATATAGAACAGAGAATTATTTTGACAGTCGATTTTCTGTATATGTCATGAAGCACAGTACAGCAGGCTTTCCTTAAAAGTTTCTTCCTAATTAAAATCCTGACTGCTTTTATTTTTCTACTTACTGTTTTCTGTCACTACAGAGTGCAAGATTTTCCACACATAAACTTGTCAGATTAAGTGAAATTCTGTCTGTCCCATCCTTTACAATTCCTGGTGGAAAAATATATTTCAACTAGGAACCTCACATTCTTTGCATTACATGCTCCCTGTGGAGTTGAGTGAGAATAAAAGAAAGCAGTAGCAAAGCTGTCAACAAAGTATGTTCTCATCTGCTTTGCTTAAGTGTATCAATAAGAACTTGAAAAGCACATTTTGTCAAGTGCATACGACACAGTAGAGAAGGTGCTCCAGATTCTTACCATATTCTGTAAATGTACTTTCCTAAAATATGCTCCTATTGTGATAAATATGATCTAGATTCCCAATACTTTACTGGGAACCTTGTGAGAGACTAGAAGATTAAAAAATTCAGTGGCTGTTATTTTAAAGTTTAAAGCCTGAATGAAGGCTAGCTGGGTGGACACATGTCCAGCAATGCCACTTTTCCTGCCACTAGAGATAAAGCTGCTAGGAAACTGGCCCATCCCCCTAGTGAAGGACACCAGATCATTAATGGTTTGGGGATTTTCCTATAGCAAATCGATTTGAAATGCAGCATCCCTTTTGCCTTTCGACCAATAGACGCTTTCCAGGCAGGAATTGCCACTGCTGTGGGCATGCTGGGAGGGACCTGAATCTTTAAATCACCCAACTAACCTGAGCAGGAGGCTCTTGGTTCTCACCGCTTTGGTGGTGGGGATGTGAACCCAAGCTGCAGTTTGTAATAATTTGTCATTAAAAAACCTCATGTATTTACAGCAAAGTCTATTTATTCCTGGTCTTTTGGGGTTCACAAATTGGGCACAACACTTAAAGGTGACTTTCTTATATAAAAATAAACCCTGTTCTAGTTTAATATTTTTCAAAATACTTTGATGATTTCACTCTAAGATAACATGGTCTTACTTTTAACTTTAGCATTAGGTTTATTTTAATACTATAATTTAGCATAAAGTATGCTCTGTAGGCCTAAACTTTTTTCAACAAACCTACTTTATTCAGGGTTCTTAAATGTTTCTACCTCCCTTCCAACCCACTGACCAGAAGTAAGGGAGAGAGAAGGTTATTAGGAAAAGAGGATTGTAGACCTGCGAATGAGTCTGCTATTTGTTGTCTGGATACAAACAGTCCAGTTCAAATGCACCAAACTGCAACACAAAAAAGCATGAATCAGCAGATCAAAACATGTCATGGAAAGTGGCAAGACTCAGTTGTATTACCCTTAGATGTTCTCTGGAACTTTCTCTTTGCAAAGCAAAGTGTGCGTTTATATATACCTCCTCTCCTCAAAGTCCACCTTTGGATGTTTTTAGCTGGCCAAAGTCATGCCTCTAGCATGAGACACCTTGAAACAAAACATCATGTGCCCTCTCATGACACAGCTTCGAGCAAAATAGCACATGACATAACTGAGTCCTCAAAGAACCCAGAAAACTCCGTGTCAGTGTTCTAGTTTTGAACTTCCACTTCTATATTACGATTTTCTCTTCAGAAACATGGCTTTTTTTGGTTGAGTGTCAGAGATGGCAGTACAGTTCTATGCAGCTGCTAGCAATCTGAGGGGGATTCATAATTTGGGGCAGATTTTATCTATGTAGCTCGCTTCTCCTCCATTTTCCCAGATATTTTCCTGTCTTAACACCTTGTTTACTTTCTTGTATCCTGTTCCAAATTATAACACTTTCATGTATTAGATATTTTATATGTAATTTTTAAAAAAACCTTTGAGGACGATTAGGTGGGGGAAGAACTCTCTGACATCCTCTGATTCCCCTAAGTTCATGGTACCACTCCACAGGAAAACGTCCGGTCATACAGAGGAAATACCTTTATGGTTTTAACTTAATGGGAATAAACCTGAAATGGTTGTGTTGCTGATTTCTTTTGTTTGATATTCTTAGCTCATACTCTCATCCTATCACATTTGAACATGATTTTCGAGTGATTATAAAACCAACTAAAAAATGATCAGGCTTAGCTGCTTCCTTGTCTTCACTTTCTTATGAGGGTGTCATGTCATGCAAATCTAATAATGAATAAGTTTATATACTTATCTTAGAAAATCTGAGAGAATAAGAGAAAATATTTCATTTTTCCTCTGATATCTTTTCTTTCTTTATTTTCTTTCTTTCACTAGATAGAACTTCTGTATACCTTGAGGGCTGTGATAAAAGAATTTGGCATTTATTTAGTGGGTTAGTCATAAATTGGATCAATTGGCATAAGTGTATGTAATTATTACTTCAGAAAGACAGAGTTTGGAAGCAAATAATATTTTCACATATTTATAATATAGGTAAATACATTACTTCAGGCAAGGATATGAATCAAATAAACATAACATATTTTTTATCATTACACCACATATTTGAATCATAGAAAAAGGAGAAATTAGCTATATTTTACATGGAAGTTTTAGTCCCACTGACTACCTGTTATAACATCAGAAGGTGTTGTGAATGCTCTACAAGAAAAAATAAAGGAGTCACCATTTATATTAATCTGGAAACCTGTGACCCGCCGTTATGAATGGCTGGTGACACATGTCTACTTGTGCAATAATGGCATGAACATCATGGGAGTAACTAATTGCTTTTTCATTGTCTTTAAGTTCTGATTCATAAAAGCAATACCATATGTGGCACCATTAAATTGCCAGGAATCAATGACCAGACATATTATAAGACCAGTGAAGAACATAATCCAATGATTTTCGTAAGTAGATTATACAACTAAATATACCCCAAGTGACTCATGCCTATATCCATAGGTTAAAGCATCTCTTACTCATAATTTCAGAAGCGTTTAACATCAATAGATGGATATTGACACAGTGACACTCAGTTGGATAAGGCACACAAAATAAGAGCCTGTAATGCTGATCCCTAAGTAAAAAATATATATACTGCCTTTCCTCATTCCAAGATTAGGGGATCATTTACAAAGAAGCACAAAAGCATGTAAGATCTAGAAGTGGTGAATGGCTAAAAAGAAAGTGTCTTTTGGATACAGGAACTAAACATGTAAACTCACAGCAGCTGTGTCAACATGCACAGCATCTGTGTAAGCACAAGAAAGACAAAATTCCAGCATAGAGATGATCACTGGGCAGTGAACCTCATCCCTAGAGAAGCAGATATTGGTAAGTGTTTGCTTCTGGGTGAGAATCAGTTTTCTGTAAGAGTTCAGTCACTGGTAATCCAACTATGCTCCAATGGAGAGACACAAGGCCAAGAATATTTTGATACTAAGGAAAAAAATGATCTTGATGAGTTCAGAAGAATTAAAAAGGATACAAAGAAGGGTTATGGGAAAAAAGTTAATCTAGGAAGAATTGGGTGTGAGGAAAAATGTTATCAAAAACCATGGTGTCTGAATTCTTCCCCCTACTTTAATTTTACTTTTTTTCACAATTTATTCATTATATATCACAACTGAAGCCCCCTCCATCAACTCTCTCCAGTCCCACCTTAGTCCTTCTTTCCCTAGGCCACCAAAAGGGGGAGTTCCTCACAATTGCCATCTGCCCATAGCTTGTTATGTCTTATCAGGACTGCCTGGTTCTTCTTTTTCCGGGGCCTGGCAAGGCTGCATCACCAAGGGTGAGTGGTCAAAGAGCAGTTACCTGGGTTCATGATAGAGGCAACCTCTGCTCCCCTCACTCAGAGATCCACATGGAAACTGAGCTGCCAATCACCACGTCTGAGCAGGGGCTCTAGGTGCTCCCCATGTATGGTCCTCGGCTGATAGAACTATACCACTCCTGGGCATATATTCAGAAGTTGCCCCAACATTCAATAAGGACATTTGTTCAACTATGTTCATAGCAGCTTTATTTGTAATATCCAGAATCTAGAAACAACCTAGATGTCCCTCAACTGAGGAATAGATACAGAAATGTAGTACATCTACTGAGAGACCAAAGAACTACTCACCTATTAAATGCAAGGAAATCATGAAATTTGCAGACAAATATTAGGAACTAGAAAAGATCATCCTGAGTGAAGTAACACAGAAACAAATGATAGGCATCGTATACACTTACTTGTAAGCGGGTATTAGCCACACAATATAGAAAAGCCATCTACAGACCTAAATAAACTAAACACTAAGAAGGCCCCTAGGGAGGATGCTTAAATCTCTTTCAGAATAGTAAACAAGATAGACAACAGAAGTAGTGGAAGAAAGAAAACAGGATGGGAACCTACCATAGAGGGTCCTCTGAAAGGATCCACCAGGGTATCAAAGCAGATATTGAGACTCAGGACCAAACTTTGGGCAGAGAACAGGGAGTCTTATGGAAGAAAAATGGAGTGAAGATAAAGGGACATGGAGGGACAGGAGCCCCACAAGGAAACCAACAAAGCTAAAGAATCTGAGCCCAGGGGTCCTGAAGAGACTGAAATTTTTCAGAACTGATAAAAGCAGGTTTTTAAGTCCTGCCAGGTATTAAACACTATGACCAAATGCAACTTGGAGAGAATAGATCTCATTTTATTCTACAGCTTGTAATCAGCATCCATGGAAACTGGGGCAGATACTCAAGACAAAAATCTGCAGATAAGAAGCCATGGAGTAGTGTTTTGTTTTTTGTTTGTTTGTTTGGTTTTTTTTTTTTGATGGCTTGCTCCTGAAACCATTCTCAGCTTGCTTTCTTATAGCATCCGTGACCACCGGTCTGGAGTGGCACAGCCCACCGGGAATTGCGTATTTTATTTTATAATTATTTTTATTAATTACAGTTTATTCACTTTGTATCCCTCTGTACCTCCCTCCTTCCTTCTCTCCCAATCCCACCCTCTCTCTTCCCCACCCATGTCCCTGTCCACTGAAAAGGGAGGTCCTTCTCCCCTTCCCTCTGATCCCAGTCTATCAGGTCTCATCAGGAGTGGCTGCATTGTCTTCTTCTGTGGCTTGATTAGGCTGCTCCCCACTCAGGGGGAGGTGATCAAAGAGCAGGTCAATCAGTTCATGTCAGAGACAGTCCCTGTTCCCAATACTATGGAGGTCACTTGGACACTGAACTGCCATAGGCTACCTCTGTGCAAGGTTTCCAGGCCATCTCCATGAGTGGTCCTTGGCTGGAGTATCAGGTTCAGAAAAGACCCCTGTGCCCAGACTTTTTGGATTTGTTGCTTCCTTGTGGAGCTCCTGTCTTCTCCTGGCCTTACTATCTCCTACTTCTTTCATAAGATTTCCTGTACTCTGCCCAGAATTTGGCTATGAACCTCAACATCTGCCTCGATGCCCTGCAGGGTAGAACCTTTCAGAGGCCCTCTGTGGTATGCTCCTGGTCTGTTCTCTATTTTCGCCCTCCTCCAATGTCCATCCTCTTTGCCTTTCTGAATGGGGATTGAGCATCTTAGCCAGAGTCCTCATTCCTGATTAGCTTCCTTAGGTGTACAGATTTTAGTGTATTTATCCTATGTTATATGTCCAGTATCCACTTTTGAGTGAGCATATACCCTGTGTGTCTACAGATTGGAAAAGAATCTTCACAAACCCTATATCTGACAGAGGGCTAATATCCAGTATATATAAAGAACTCAAGAAGTTAAACACCAATACAATTAAACTATGGAGTACTGAGCTAAACAGAGAATTCTCACTAGAGGAATATCGAATGGCAGAGAAACACTTAAAGAAATTTCCAACATTCTTAGTCATCAGGGAAATTCAAATCAAAATGACCATGAGAATTCACCTTACACCCATCAGAGTGGCTAAGGTGAATAACTCAAGTGACAACACATGTTGGAGAAGATGTGGAGAAAGGGTAATCCTCCTCTACTGCTGGTGGGAATGTAAACTTGTACAACCACTTTGTATATCAATCTGGTGCTATCTCAGACAATTAGGAGTAGCGCTTCCTCAAGATCCAGCTATGCCACTGCAAAGCATATATCGAAAATACTCTCAAGTATACAATAAGGGCATCTGCTCAACCATGTTTTTAGCAGCTTTATTTATAATAGCCAGAAGCTGGAAACAGCCCAGATGCCCCTCAGTTGAGGAATGGATACAGAAATTGTGGTACATCTACACAATGGAATATTACTCAGCAATAAGAAACAACAAAATCATGAAATTTGCAGGTAAATAGTGGGAATGGGAATAGAGTCTTAATGTATGAATCATAAATTATGAAATGCACCACAGCTTTTTACACAGACAGTCTGGAAGAGGAATATTTTTCTTAATTGGTATTTCCGCTTTCAAAATGAGTCTATATGACATAAAGCAAAACAGCAGAGTTAGCAATTTAAGGACTTTTCATGCATAAAGAAAACTGGTATATTAACTTTCTCAATATTTATCACAACTTCTTATGTCTATTCCTAAATAACATTCTCATGAAAACAGAAAATTGTAATCCATAGGTTCCCTTTCAGCTAAATGCCTTTAATTTATTATAATGTGTTTGTTTTAAAAATTGATTTCCCAAAAGGTAAATAATTCAAAATTATTAATGTATTAACTTCTAATATGCTTTTCAAACTTATTAGTGTTCTTTTTGAAACTGAGATAAACAAACACATATTTTCCTATTTTTCCAATATATCCAACCTTCTCATAACATATGTTATTTGAATTTTATTATTATCTTTTGTATTATTTAGCTTATTTGCTACAAGATACCATAAATTAGGCTACTTAGATGTTGCATTATAGCATCTCTCACAATTTAGAATGTAGAGGTCTGACCTCAGACAGCACACATACTCAAGTTTCTGTTTGGACCTTTCCTAATGTTTCCGTGCACTTTTCCTTTTGTGCTTCAGAGAAAGGAAAACAAAAGAGGCTTATGTCTACCATTCTCTGAACTTTTATTTTACTTCTCTTGGTTGTAATAATATACTATGATCTCAATCCCTAAACAATCATCTTGGTTGACAGCAATACTGTCTATGTAGTTTGAGGATATAAAATCAATCATTTCAATTCACTTTTATTCATAAATAAATTTTTATTATGTTTCTAGAAAAAATATTCAGGTGGTCCTCATAATCAAAGCATAAACTCTCCTTATGTCATTTTAGGTTGTTGTAAAAAGTATATTATATTTCACTTTCATAATTTAAAATATAGCCCATAAACTGAATTCACGTTTTAACGTAGTATTATCACATCTACAACTTATGCTATTTTCATTTAAGCACTTTCTATTTCTTTGCATAGCTATGCATACAATCAAGACTTCATATGATAAAATTTTTTACATGAGTCTAACTCAAAGTGTCTAGTATCTAATTTTGCTTTAGAAACAAGACATTGAGGATAATTAGACATTTAATGAGTAACATATTTGCATAACTATGGTATTTTTTCTGAAAAAATCTAGTTCTAAAATTATTATATGTGTAGTATATATACTTAAGATATAGTAAATAATATGCATATTATATGCATTATATAGGATGTAAAAAATATATGAGTTCTCCTTAAACTTCTATAAACAATAAATTTCTCACCAAAAATAAATGTTGCTTCTAACATGCAATCTAATAAAAACAATGGTAACACTAAAGCATTTAGACAACATAATGTCACTCACATCGATCAAATTTGATCAAAATGACCAGACACCAGTCAATTATTTAAATGCTAATAAATATTTCAAATGAACTCAAGGGTTATGTTTTAGGTTACATAAGTTATTTCAGTCTAAATTCCTTCACTAAACTGAGCAAGAAATGCTGTAATTGTATAGAATGTGAAACAGACACAAAGAATACCCATACTCCCAAAAATAAAGATATAGAGGCAATATATTTATCAGCATAAAACTGATCTGACTAATTCTTCATTTCAGACATTAGAACTTAATAATTTAGTTAATGTGTAATATTATTGAAATATTTATACTAACATCAGTAATGGTTGGGAAATCATTTAGTCATCAATGTTTCTCATATCTTGTTCTCATTAATATAGTAAAGAAAATAGTTTAGAAAGCAATAGCTTTTCTAGAAAAGATCAATATTTTGCTTCAAAACCAGAATATTGTAACCTTAATCTTCCCTTAGTTTTAATTTGCTGAATATTATCCTCACCCCATTTTACCATGTTTAAAAAAACAAAGGAACAATAATAATATTTGTTTCAAATTTAAATCTTCAGGAAGACTTAGCAAATATTTTCAATTTTCTAAATGTTAGACAAGCATTTATTACTCTGTGGCATAACTTGAGACTAAAATATTGGCAAAATTCATGTGTTTTATGAGCACTGTAAAGTTTTACTGGAAGAAATCAAATAACAAATGACTAAGGCACTATTACAAACTGAGAATATGTATAGAGTATAAAAACTCTGATTGAAAAGCAATTTTTGAATTAGCATTATCTGGTTTAGCAATGTATCTCCGTCTACAATTTCCACCACATATACCATCTCTATTACAACAAACAAACCCCTCTGAGGCATGATAGAAACTATTCTAATCAGGAAATCTATGCAGGAATGAGAAAATTGCATCAATAAATAAGCTTTACATTTTAGCTTCTTCTCAATTTTTACAAATATTTTTTACATTGATTTCTAAAAGTAAGCTCAGTGTTACTTAATTAAAAAGATTGGGTTTCCCTGGTTGATAAAACTGAAAAACATGAGTTTCAGAGAAGGACAAAATGTGACATTGTGACACATTTTTGCTATGGTTGTTTGCCAAACATTTAAAGTAAGCTGGAAAAAAAATTACCAAACATTGAAATATGAGCACATTGCTGGGTTGCTTTGTCCAGCTGTGATGTGAAGGTTTGTGTCTATTCTTATTGCATTTGGGTATGCCTTTGGTATTACTGGAAGGTGTTGTTTTTAACAAAATCTCCATTGTGCAATTTTACCAGTAAAGATTCTTGGGAGCCCGATGCTGGGTGAAAGCCTTCTAGCTCACAGAGGTAGAGAATGCATCCATCTGACCTTACTCTTCAGCCAATGTCCCAGAAAAAGGAAGCCTCCTTCCCTATGCTGTCTCAAAACAAACAAACAAACAAACAAACAAACAAAAAACCCTCAAACTAAATGTCCCTCCGTTCAACTTCTCTGTTTCTCTATCCATCCTCTTTTATTTTATTTTATTTTATTTTTGTTATCAATCACAGGTTAGGTACTTTGCATCCCATGCGCAGCCCGCCCACTGCCTCCC
>JAQQSO010008405.1:0-10001 GCA_028658305.1 Pachyuromys duprasi
TTTCGCCCTCAGTGTGCGGTCTGGTCAAGATGGTCCCAGGATCCTCTCAGCTGTGGGTTAAGACAGAACTCAGGTTCCTCCCAGACCCGCAGGGGGACTCACACACTGACTGAGTTTTTGCTGGCGGAAGCGTTTGGTGGGCGCCCCTGCAGTGTGCGGACTGGTCAAAACGGTCCCCCAATCCACTCAGTCTGGGTGGTTCTGGCGATCGGTTCATGCCCACCGCACACCTGTGGGTTCAGGCAGAACTCGGGTGCAGTGTGCTTGTAGGGCGCAGTTCAGTGAAAACGGCACCTGGTTCCTCCCGAGACTGCCCGTGAGACTGTGCGATCCAGTCTACAATGGCGGGTGCGGGCGCCCAGCGCAGCTGCTCGTTCAGATCAGAGCTGTGCGCTGCTGGTCACCGGGAAATTTCTCCAGGTAATACCTGGGTGTCTCTAGGGTTTTCCCACTTGATTTTCTCACCGTAGGAGTTCCGCTCACCTGGCACTCACAATGCTGGCGTTTTAGGTCCCAGAGTTCAGTCTCCTGGTCGGTGCGTTGTTTCTGCTCTCCTACTCCTCAGACACAGTGTTCTCTCGTGGCAGCCATCTTCTATGATTTTCTTAAAAATATTTTCTGGTCCTTGGAGCCTGGAGTCTTCTTTTTCATCTATTCCTATTATTCTTAGGTTTTGTCTTTTCATGACGTCCTTGATTTCTTGGATGTTTTGTGTTTGGAACTTTTCCGATTTTATTTTTTCCTTGAGTGAGGAATCCATTTCAGCCAGTGTATCTTCAGCTCCCAAGATTCTTTCTTCCATCTCTTGTATTCTATTGGTGATGCTTAACTTTGTGGTTCCTGATCTTTTCTCTAAGTTCTACAGTTCCAGGTTCTTCTCCATTTGTGTTTTCTTTATAGATTCTAATTCTGTTTTCATGCTTTGCACCATTTCCTTCACCTGATTGAATGTGGCTCCTATTTTTTTTTTGTTTCCTCTCTGTATGTCTCTAATTGTTCCTCTACGTGGGCAATTATATTCTTCTGTTTTTCTTTGAGAGCTCTATTCATTTTCTCTTTTTGTTCCTCTAATAACTGCATAAGCATAGCTTTAAAGTCATTTTCCTGTGTTTCTGCTGGATTAAAATCTCCATTGATTTTGGGTGTTGCTGGTGGGACCATGGTGTCCTGTTTTTTGTTGGGTGAGTTCTTATGTCGACCTTTGGCCATTCGCTTATATGTAACTTTCACTGTTTGTTCCTTGAGTCTGAACTTCAGACTGAAGCTGTCTTTCTCTGGTGTCTGGAGTATTCTTCAGGAAGATCAGGGAGGTCCAGTGTTTTGAGAATGGTGTTGTTGCTTCAGTTGTACCTGAGGGAGGAAAAGCCACTGGTGCAGAATCGTTGCTGCAGGGGCGGGGGGGGGGGATAAGCTTATTTGTGTGTGTGTGTGTGTGTGTGTGTGTGTGTGTGTGTGTGAGCATGGGCTCGCGGAAGTGTGTCTTGAAGGGGAGTGCTAGAGAGCGTAGATGCTTGAAATATAGGGGTTGGGAGCATGCACAGGAGGGGATGTGGATGCTAGCATGGTTAGCAAGTGCAGATTGCAGGCATAAAGCACCTGCGCAGGTTTCTTGAATACCCAGTGGTCTACAATCTGTGGCGGGCTCTGCAGGCTGGACTCTGAGGTCTGTGGCTGGTGCTGTGGGTGGGACATGCACTCTGTTGTGAGCTCTGTGTGCCTGGCCCTGTGCTCTGTGCTAGAAGATGTGAGCACAGCAGGCTGGATGCCACTCTGGTCCAGAGGCTTGCTGCCTCACTCTGGGCCAGAGGCTGTGTGTCCCAGTCTGGGATAGTGGCTGGGGGCACTGCTGTGGTCTGGAGGCTCTGTGCTCTGATCTGGGCTGGCATCTGTGTGTCCCCTTCTGAGCCAAAGGCTGTGGTGCTTCTCTCTGGGCCAGCAACTAAGGCTCCACTCTGAGTCGGAGGCTTGGTGCCTCACTCTGAGCCAGAGGCTGTGCCCCCTGGTCTGGAATTAGAGCTGGGAGTGCCACTCTGGGCCCAAGGCTCTGCACCCTGATCTGGGCTGGCAGCTGTGCGCCCAGCTTTGGGTCAGAGGCTGTGCCCTCCTCTCTGGGCCGGCAACTGAGGTCTCCACTCTGGGCCAGAGGCTGTGTGTCCTGGTCCGGGATGGCGGCTGGGGTGCCACTAGAGGCTGTGTGCTCAGGTCTAGGCAGGCAGATGTATGCCTGCCAGTCCCCAGGACCTTTTCCAGAGACTGACTGGGTGACTTGAGGTCCATCCCAATTGATTTCCACACTGTAGGTTTTCCTCTCACCTTGCAATCACAAACACTGGTGTTTTAGGTCCCAGAGTTCAGTCTCCTGGTCGCTGTGCTGACACTCCTGTCCTGCTCCTCAGACACAGTGTCCTCCCAGGGCCACCATCTTGGATTCTGCCCACCGGCTGTTCTTAATGAGGACCCAGGTTCAGTTTCCAGCACCCACATGTGGGCTCACAATCGCCTGTAACTCCAGTTCCAGATGATCTGATAACCCCTTCCAGCCCCCAAAGACACCAGGCATGTGCTTACATACACATACATGCTGTCAGATTACTCGTATACTTAAAATATTTTACAAATTAAAAAACTAAATGTACAGCTGCCAGTTCAAGGTTGCTGGTGTGAGGATAAACACACACACATCAAGCAGTGGAGCAGAGAAAACACCTTACGTGGTTAGTTGACAAAGACGCTAAAATTATTCAACAGAAAAAGATTTGTCTTAACAACAAGTGGTGCTAGAAACCAAGAGAAAGAAATGAACTTCACCAATCCACATCTTTCACTGCATTTGAAAATTTCAAAATAGTTAACAGATAGAAACATAAAACCTAAACTTCCAGAAGAAAATACTTAGTCTTTAGGTTGTTGAGATAGGTATACATTTTTATAGCTATAGCACCATGATTTGTGAATATAAACTACAACAAAATATAAATCTGTTCCTTAAAAGACACAGATAATACAATAAAATTCCATGCCACATTCTCAGAAAAAAAGGTCAGGCTATCAGGTGAAGGACTTTTATTCAGAATACAAAATGAAAACTTGCAATTCAATAAATTTTAAAAAGCCTTTTAAATCTTTTGAAAAGAAAAAAAGAGGGTAATTTGAATAACTGCTTCAGAAACTGCTGGCGAGAATATAGAAAAAAATAAGTTCTGACTGTAGGTGCATATCAGCTCAACCATTATGGGCAACAGTATAAAGGTTCCTTAGAAAACTACTCTAAGATGGATTTATTGGTACACAGCTTTAATCTCAGCACCCACAGGGCAGAGGCAGGCAGTCTCTGTAAGTTCAAGGTCAGCCTGGTCTACATAACAAGTTCCAGAGTAGACCAACCATATAATTCAAAGCTGTCCCACTTTTGTGTGTTTAGCCAAAAAATAAAAATAAAAACAATATAAGCTTAGGAGCTGCCTGCATGCCCACCATTACTGTGAAATTATTCATAATGCTACGATATGGAAAAGATGAGACACCTGACAACAGATGACTGTCGAAACAAAATGTGATATAAACATATAATGAAGTGTTATTCCACCATAATGAAGAATGAGACCCTGTCAGTTGCCTCAAAAATAAATAAAAATGGAGTACACAATGTTAAGTGAGAAATACAGAAAAAAAGACAAGTACCTTGTGTTCTCCTGTGCATAAGCTGAAAAAATGTGGATCTGACAGTAGAATAGTGACAGCTGTTCTTGGGGAGGGTGGGAAGGAAAGGTGGGACTTTAACAAAACACGGAGCATGCAGCATGTGTGTGAAGGTCACACTAAATCCCTTACCTTATGAACAATGACTACATGCTCATAAAAAATTACTAAAAGAGAACACATAACTAACAAATAAGTAAACGAAAGGATGCACAGGAAAAGTAAAAATCAAAATTACAGCGATGCAAACTAAACATTTACTAGTGTATGGATGGGTGCAGGAATATGTGTTCCAAATGTCATGCACTGCTTCAACCCAATAGCTTATTGGGCATCCAACAAGTTTGTATGGGCATCTCACCAGGACAGATGACATCTTAGGCTAGGAAGCTCACTTAACAAATTTAAAGGAACAGAAACTATAGAATGTCTAGTCTCAGAACACAGTGGAATTAAACTAGAAATCAATAACAAAAAGATGGTTGCATAATCTAAATTTCTAGAAATTAAACAACACACTTCCTAACAAATAGATCAAAAAATCTCAAAATAAAATTTAAAATATTGTAACTAGATGAAGATGAAGTTATAGCTGTCAGAAGTCATGCCACACAAGTGAGGCTGAGGGGAACCTGGAGCAGATGTCCCCAAGAAAGGGG
This sequence comes from Pachyuromys duprasi, assembly GCA_028658305.1. Taxonomy (NCBI): domain Eukaryota; kingdom Metazoa; phylum Chordata; class Mammalia; order Rodentia; family Muridae; genus Pachyuromys; species Pachyuromys duprasi. Next base: position 4,359 of record JAQQSO010008405.1, read on the forward strand.
GGGGGATTTCTAAAAGGCAACACTGTAAGTCCCAAACTCAGCAAACAAACAGAAACACTCTCTCAAATTAAATTCCAAACAATAGAAAACACATGAAAAATAAGACCAGTGCAGAAATCATGAAACTAATCTGGAAATCAAGAGACAAAAATTGCTGCTTTCCAGAGGAGGCCTGCCAGCCCCAGGAACATCAAGGTCAGGACCTTCTCCCCCAGCCCCCTGCCTAACAGGACCCCCTGGGTCACGGCCAGCACTGGTGAGCTGTGCTCTGTCCCCTGAGCTCCATCATCTAGGCCACAGCACTGCCTTCCTTCCAAAGGAGGCCTACTGGCCTCAGGACCCTCCCCGGAAATCCCATCTGCTGAGTCTCCAACAGCAAACCCAACAGCAGTAAACCACACTATCTCTCCAGTGTTCCCTTGTTCTGCATTCCTGGTAGCAAGACAGCACCAGGAACAAGCAGATGGCTGATAGCTAGTATAAGAACACAATCAACAAGATCCAGGACAATATGGTACCAGCAGAGCTCAGCCATCCCACTACAACAAGTCCTGAATATCCTACCACAACCACAGCCTAAGAAGATGCTGTTAAATTCAATCTTATAAAGATGATAGCAGCTGTTAAAGAGGAAATGAATGAATCTCTTCTAAGAAAACAGGAAAATACAATCAAACAGGGAAGGAAATGAGTAATACTGTTCAAGATCTGAAAAGGGAAATAGAAGCAATAAGAAAACACCAAGTAAGGGAATCATGGAGATGGAAAACATAGAAAAAGAACAGTAACTACAGACAAAAGCAGCAGCGACAGAGTACAGGAGGTGGAAGAAAGAATGTCGTGTACAACTGAAGAAAATACATTGGTCAAAGAAAATGTTAAATCTAAAACTGTCCTCACACAAAACACCCAAGAAATTTGAGACACTACGAAAAGACCAAATCTAAGAATAATAGGAATAGAAGGAGAGGTCTCCCAGCTCCAAGGCCCAGAAAATATTTTCAACAAAATCATAGAAGAAAATTTACCCATCCTAAAGAAGGATATCCCTATAAACATATAAGAAGCTTATAGAATACCAAACAGATTGAATCAGAAAAGAAAATCTTCCCACCACATAATAATTATAAAAATAAAAATAAAAAAGTTTTTAAAAAAGGAAAAATCTAAATAAAATGATGATTTAACCAAAGTTCAATCAAGATCAGGTAAACAACTTAAATAGATATATATTCCCCCCCCCCGAAAAAAAGCCCAGGGCCAGATGGTTTTAACAGAGAATTTTACCAGATTTTCAAAGAAGAACTAATGCCAATACTCCTCAAACTATTCCACAAAATAAAAACTGAAGGAACATTATCAAGCTCATTCTATGAGGCCACAGGCACCCTGATACCTAAACCACACAAAGACTCAACAAAGAAAGAGAATTTCATACAACTCTCCCTTATGAACATGGATGCAAAAATTTCAACAGAATACTTAAAAACTGAATCTAAGAGCACATCAGAAACATCATCCACCATGATCAAGTATGCTTCACCCCAGGGATACAAGGATGGTTCAATATATGAAAATCCGTCAATGTAATCCACAATATAAACAAACTGAAAGAAAAAAAAAACACATGATTATCTCATTAGATGCTGAATGAGTCTTTGACAAAATCCAACACCACTGCATGTTAAAAGTCTTGGAAAGATCAGGGATACCTAAGCCCAATAAAGGTAATACACAGCAAGCCAATAGTCAGCATCAAATTAAATGAAGATAAATTTAAAGCAATTCCCCTAAAATCAGGACCAAGACAAGGCTGCCCAACACTCTCTTCATCTATTCAATATAGTACTTGAAGTTCTAGCTAGAGCAATAAAACAACTAAAGGAGATCAAGTGGTTACAAATTGGAAAGGAAGAAGTCAAAATATCTCTATTCACAGATGATATAATAGTACACATGAGTGACCCTAAAAATTCTACTAGGGAACTCCTGAATCTGATAAACATCTTCAGCAAAAGTAGCTTGGGATAAAAATTAACAAAAAAATTAGTAGCTCTCCTGTAAATGGGCTGAGGAAAAAAGTTAGGGAAATAACACCCTTCACAATAGCCACAAAAAATATAAAATATCCTGGTGTAACTCTAACCAAGCAAGCAAAAGACCTACATGACAAGAACTTCAGTCTTCATGAAAGAAATTGAATAAGAAATCAAAAGATTAAAAAAAAATCTCCCATGCTCATGGACCAGTAGGATTAACATAGTAAAAATGGCCATCTGACCAAAAGCAATCTACAGATTCAATGCAATTTCCATAAAAATCCAACACCAATTCTTTACAGAGCAATTTTCAACTTCATATGGAAAAGTAAAAAATTCAGGATAATGAAAACAATCCTAAATAAATGAACCTCTGGAGGTATCACCATCCCTGATTTCAAGCTGTGCTACAGAGCAATAGTAATAAAGACTGCATGTATTGGCATAAAAATAGACAGGTTGATGAAGGAAATTGAATGAAGACCCATAAATAAACTCAAATACCTAGGAACACTTGGTTTTTGACAAAGAAGCTAAAACTATATAGTGGGGGAAAGATAGCCTCTTCAACAAATGGTGCTGATCAAACAGGATGTCTGCATGTAGAAAAATGCAAATAGATCCATATTTATCACCCTGCACAAAACTCAAATCCAAGTGAATCAAAGACCTCAAAATAAAACCAGATACACTAAATCCCTAGAAGAGAAAGTGGGGAAGAGCCCTGAACTCATTGGCATGAGAGACAACTTCCTGAACACCACTAGCTCAGGCATTGAGATCAACAATAAATGGAACCTCATGAAACTGAAACACTGTAAGGCAAAGAACACCATGAATCAGGCAAAACAGCAGCCTAAAAAAATGGGGAAAGATCTTCACTATTAGACAGAGGACTAACATCCAAAATATATAAAGAACTCAAGAAATTAGACACCAACAAACAAAATAATCCAATTTAAAAATGGAGTAAAGAGCTAAACAGATTTCTCAACAGAGGAATCTTGAATAGATGAGAAACACTTAAAAAAATGCTCAATGTCCTTAGCCATCAGAGAAATAAAAATTACTCCGAGGGGATCCAAGATGGCTGCCCCAGGAAGACACTGTGACTGAGGAGTGGGACAGCAGTGTCAGCACAGCGACCAGGAGACTGAACTCTGGGACCTAAAACACCAGCGTTTGCGATTGCCAGGTGAACGGAATTCCTATGGTGAGGAAATCAAGTGGAAAAGTCCTAGGGACACCCAGTTATTCCCCGGAAAAACTCCGGGTGACTGGCTGCACACAGCCCTGATCAGAACGCGCAGCCACACTGGGCCCTGCCACCAGCCACTCCAGACTGGGTCACACAGTATCTGGACCAGACTGAGAACCCCCCAGAAACCGAGGGCTGCATCAGGCGGGCCCACACCCCTCGGTGCCTCCAGCTGCCACTCCGGACTGGGTCACACATTATCCGGGCCAGACTGAGAAGCCCCCAGATACCATCTCAGACCGAGGTGCACAGCCCCTGGCCCAGAAGAAGGAGGCGCCAAGTCTCCAGACTAGAGGGGAGCTCTTAGCAGCAAGCCCAGGTCAGAGCGTAGAGCCTCCAGACCAGAGCGGCACCCCCCAGCTGCCATCTCAAACCGGGACACTCAGCCTCTGACACAGAGTGAGGAGCCAAGCTTACAGACCAGAGTGGCAACCAGCCTGCGGTGCACACAGCTTCTAGCACAAAACACTGAGCTGGGCACACAGAGCCCACAACAGAGCTAAACTGAGACAACACACACTATCAAATCACTGGAACTCCCTGATCTTCTTGAAGAATACTCCAGACACCAGAGATTGACAGTTCCAGGCTGAAGTTCAGCCTCAAAGCACAAACAGCTCCTTGACTATATATAAACAAATGGCCAAAGGTAGACATTAGAACTCATCCAACAAAAATCAGGACACCATGGCCCCACCAGCAACACCCAAAAGCAATGGAGATTTTAATTCAGCAGACACAGGAAAACTACTTTAAAGCTATGATTATGCAGCTATTAGAGGAACAAAAAGAGGAAATGAACAAGGCCCTCAAAGAAATTCAGAAGAGTGTAACTGCGCACGTAGAGGAACAATTAAAGACTTATAAAGAGGAAACAAAAAAAATAGGCGCCACATTCAATCAGATGATGGAAATGATACAAAGCATGAAAACAGAATTAGAATCTATAAAGAAAACACAAGCAGAGAAAAACCTGGAACTGGAGAACTTAGAGAAAAGATCAGGAACCACAAAGGTAAGCATCACCAATAGAATACAAGAGATGGAAGAGAGAATGTCAGGAGCTGAAGATACACTTGCTGAAATGGATTCTTCACTCAAGGAAAAAATAAAATCAGAAAAGTTCCAAACACAAAACATCCAATAAATCAAGGATGCCATGAAAAGACGAAACCTAAGAATAATTGGAATAGATGAAAAAGAAGATTCCAGGCTCCAAGAACCAGAAAATATTTTTTTAGTCACTTTTCTGATTTTTTTTAGGTTTTACTTTTTTATTTTTACTTTTAAACCTGACAAGAGATAGTTTCATTTGTTCATTGCTCAGATTAAGTGTAAGCTATAAACTGAAAAAATTTATCAGTACTTTTGGATACATTAACATGATGGTTAAGAAAACATGATGAATATTAATTACTTTCTTTGGCCAGGAAAAGCCATTGTTTTCTAATGTAATTTATTTATTTTTATATCAATCGCAGATTAGGTACTTTGCATCCCAGGCGTAGCCCCCTCCCTCATTCCCTCCCACTCTCCCCATCCCTCCCTCATCTCCTCCCCACCCCCTCCAAGTCCACCGATGGGGGAGAACCTCCTCCCCTTCCATCCTACCCCAGATCATCTTGTCTCCTCAGGGCTGGCTGCAATGCCCTCCCCTGGGATCTAGCCAGGCTGTTACTCCCTGGCATGTATGGGGGAGGGTCAAAGAGCCAGCCATTGAATTCATGACTAAAACAGTCCCTGTTCCCCTTACTAGGCTCTTCAGTTGGACACTGAGCTACCATGGGCCACATCTGAGCAGGGGTTCTAGGCCGTATCCATACATGGTCCTTGGTTGAAGAAACTGTCTCGTATAAGACCCCTGTGCCCTGCTCAGTTTGGTCTTTGTAGAGCTTTTGTTCTCCCCAAGTCTTAGTAACTTCCCCTATTTTATTATTACTTCCTGCCCTCTGCCAAAGGCTTGGTTTTGAGTCTTAATATCTGCTTTGATACATTGCTATATTGATTCTTTCAGAGGCCCTCTTTGATATGCTCCTGTCCTGTTGCTTGTTTTCTCCTCCATTCAATGTCCATCCCATTTGTTCATCTGAACGAGCATTGATCATACCAACCTGGGTCCTCCTCCTTCTTATATATCTTCCCTAGGTGTGTGGATTTCAGCATGACCTTCCTATCCTATAGGTCTATATAAGTGAGTATATACCATATGTTTCTTTCGGCTTTTGGGATACCTCACTTAGGATGATCATTTCCAGGTCCCACCATTTGCCTGCAAATCTCATGATTTCCTCGTTTTTAATTGCTGAGTAGTATTCCATTGTGTAAAAGTACCATAATTTCTGTATC
>JAQQSO010008406.1:0-10000 GCA_028658305.1 Pachyuromys duprasi
CAGCCACGAACATGGTTGAGCAAATGTCCTTGTTGTGTACTTGAGCATCTTTTGGATATATGCCTAAGAGTGGTATAGCTGGGTCTTGAGGAATCAGTATTCCTAATTGTCTAAGAAAGCGCCAAATTGATTTCCAGTAAAATATTTTCTAAACCCTCAATTTTTATTCTAATTGCTTCTTCTTGCTAATGTTTTCTTTGGTATTCTCCTTTGTTAATATTTAAGCAGTTATATTTACTTTCATTCCTCCATTTTAGTTATGTCTGAATATAGTGCTTTATTAAATTTCTCTTAAATTTCAAGTATTGTTTTCTTTTGATATTCTAATTTCTTAGTAATATTTTCAAGTGGAATTTTTATTTGATTAATGATCTTTTATTTCTAACACTTTTCTTAGTATTTTTGTTAAGATTTTAACTCCTATGATAAATTTCTCAACTAAGTTGATAATTTTTAGCTTCAGTTTATGACTTTTATATATACTTACTGAATAGATATCTTTACTTAAATTATCTTGTTTCTTTTCATTCTGAAGTCACTAGATTTTTAATTAATTTTTTAAATATTAGTTACAGTTTATTAACTTTGTATCTCAGCTGTAGTACTTCCCAATCCCACTCTCCCTCCCTCATCTTCTCCCTGCCCCTTTTCAAGTCCACTGATATGGGAAGTCCTCCTCCCCTTTCATCTGACCCTAGCTTATCAGGTATCTTCAGGACTGGCTACAGTGTCCTCCTCTGTGGCCAGGCAAGGCTGTTCCTCCCTTGTGATGTGGGGGGTAGGTGGAAGAACAAGTCATTGAGTTCATGTCAGAAATGGTTCCTGTTCCCCTTACTAGGATACCCACTTGAATACTGAGCTCCCATTTGATACATCTGAGCAGGGGTTCTAGGTTATATCCATACATGGTCCTTGGTTGGATATACACTTTCATAAAAGACCCCTGTGCCCTGATATATTTGGTCCCTGTGGAGCTCCTGTCTTCTCCAGGTCATACTAACTCCCCCTTCTTTCATATGATTCCCTGCACTCTGCCCAAGGTTTGGTTATGAGTCTGCTGAGATACACTGCTAAGTAGCATCTTTCAGAGGACTTCTGTGGTAGGCTCATGTCCTTTTACTTGTTTTCTCCTAACATCCGTTGTCCATCCCATTTGTCTTTCTAAGTGAGGATTGATCATCTTATCCTGGGTCCTCTTTCTTATTTATCTTCTTTAGGTGTACAGAGCTTTATTCATAATAGCCAGAACCTGGAAATAACCCAGATGTCCCTCGACTGAGGAATGGATACAGAAATTTGGTACTTTTACACCATGGAATACTACTCAGCAATTACAAACAAGGAAATCATGAAATTTGCATGCAAATGGTGGGCCCTGGAAAGGATCATCCTGAGTGAGGTATCCCAAAAGCAGAAAGACACACAGGGTATATACTCACTTATATAGACCTATAAGATAGGATAAACAAACTAAAATCTGAAGTCAGTAGTTTTTTAGAAGTATACTCTTCTATTCTTTGTCTGGAATTTTAGGTATTAAAGTCAAATGAGGACTATTTATGAAAAGAACTAATTTAAGTCAGAAGAAATAGAATGAAATAGGAGGGGCAAATATTAGAATTGTGTGAAATCAAGTGCATATGTATAACAACCATCTTGTGTGATCATTATACACTTACAACCAAAAATTATGATATACTTTGATATACTTTTCTCTATAGCACTTTCATAGAAATGAGTCTTATTTATCAAGTTATCTATTTAAATCATGGTTTTATAATGTAAGAAAAGTATGAAGGTCATAATATCAGCTTTCAATTCCTCAATAAAAATGACTATAAACTTAGCAAATATAAAGTAACATCCATCTGTTATATCACAATGTTTATAAGTCAGGAATTGATATACAATGTGAGTAACTTGATGGAGAAGGATGATTTTAATTATTGGTATAAGATCATATCTGAAAGCTGTAGAGAAATATCAAATTTCAAACTTATAAACTTTTTAGTAGAATTCAGGTCCATAAGAATGTAGGACATTAGCTTCTATATTTTTGCATTAATTACTTTTGTTGTTATTATTAAAACAACAAAAACAAACCTGAAAAATCATGTTAGGGAAGAAAGAGTTTATATATTGTATTATAGTTTTAGAAGGCACATAGAGTTATAAAGACATGGCAGTTAACATTACATCTGCATACAGAAAGCAGAGGGAGCAGGAGAAAGAGAGTGTGAGAGAGAGAAAGATGGATACAGAGACAAAGACAGAGACACAGAGAGCAGGAAGAGGGTTTAGGGCATAAACACTAAATACCTGATCATGGTGGATGATGTGTTTGTTGTGTTCTTGAGTCTTGTTAGCAATTATCTTATTGAGTATTTTTGCATCACTGTTCATAATTAAGATTTGTTTGAAATTTTCTTTCTTTGTTGAGTTTCTGTGTTGTTTAGGTATCAGGATTACTGTATCTTCATAGAGTTATTTTGGTAGTGTTCCTTCTGTTTCTATTTTGTGAAATAGCTTGAGGAGTATTGGTATTCTTCTTTGAATGTCTGGCAGAATTCTGCACTAAAACCATTTTGTACTTTTTTTTTGCGGGGGGGGGGACTTTTGATAGCTGCTTCTATTTCCTTAGGGGTTATAGGGCAGTTTAATCTCTTTATGTGCTCTTGATTTAACTCTGGTAGGTAAAATCTATCATGAAAATCATCCATTTCCTTTAGGTTTTTCCTGTTTTGTGGAATACAGGCTTTTGAAGTAAGACCTAATGATTCTTTGGACTGCCTCAGTGTCTACTGTTATGTCCCTGATTTCTTTTATTTTGTTAATTTGGGTAATGTCTGTCTTTCAGTTAGTTTGGCTAAGGGCTTGTCTATCTTATTGATTTTCTCAAAGAACCAACTCTTGATTTTTTGTTTAAATTGCTCTCTTTGTTATCTATTTTTCTTTTTATTTCAGACCTGAGTTTGATTATTTCCTGCTATCTATTCCTTTTGGATGTGTTTCTTTTTTTTCCTATTGCTTTCATGTCATCTGGTAAGTTGCTAAAATGGGACCTCTCCAATTTCTTTATGAAGATGCTTAGTGCTATGAAATTTCCTTTTAGCACTGCATTCATGGTGTTCCATAAGTTTGGGTAAATGTGCCCTGACTCTCATTGAATTCTAGGAAGTTGTTAATTTGTTTCTTTATTTCTTCTCTCACCAGATACTATTGAGCACTGAGTTGTTCAGATTCCATAAGTATGTAGGCTTTTTGTTGTTTCTGTTATTGAGCTCTAGCTGTAATCCATGATGAGTTGATAAAGACAATGGGTACATTCAATTTTCATGTATCTGTTAAGGTTTACTTTGTGCCCTACTATATGGTCAACTTTGGAAAAGGATCTGTGTGGTACTGAGAAAAAAGTACATTCCTTTGTGTTTGGGTGAAAATTTCTGTAAATGTTTATTAGGTCTATTTGATTCATGACCTCTGTTAGCTTCAATGTTTCTCTATCTGCCTTTGTCTATTGGTGAGAGTAGGGTGCTGAAGTTTCCCACTGTTAACGTGTTGGGATCAATGTGTAATATAAGCTTTAATAAGTTTCTTTTACAAATGCAGGTGCCCTTGTATTTGGGGCATAGATGTTCAAGGTACTGGTGTTCTCTTGGTCGATTTTTCCTTCCCCAGCTCTTTTGATTGATTTTGTTTGAAAGCCTATTTTATTAGATATTAGGATGGCTACTTCAGCTTGCTTCTTGGGTCAGTTTGTTTAGAAACAGCCCTTTATTCTGAGGTAGAGTCTATCTTTGCTGCGCTGAGGTATGCATCTTGAATGTAGCAGAATGTTGGATCCTGCTTCCACAAACATTGTTGCTTTTGTATTGGAGATTTTAGTCCCTTGATATTGATAAATATCGGTGACCAATGATTGTTAGTTTCTTTTATTGTGGATTTTGGTGATGATAGTATGTTTGTGTACTTGTTTTCTTTTAATTAATTAATTTATTATTACAATTTATTCACTTTGTATCCTGTCTGTGGACCCCTCCCAATCTCACCCTCCCTCCTTCTTCTCAAATATCCCATCTCTAGTCCACTGATAGGGGAGGTCCTCCTTCCTTTCCATCTGACCCTAGTCTATCAGTCCTCATCAGGACTGTCTGCATTTTCTTCCTCTGTGTCCTGGCACCCACCCCCAGGAGGACTTGATCAGAGAGCCTGCCACTGATTTCATGCCAGAGGCAACCCCTGCTCCACTTATTTAGCAAACTCCCTTGGAGACTGAGTCTGAGAAGGGGATTTAGGTCCTCTCCATGCATGGTCCTTGGTTTTAGTATCAGTATTAGCAAAGCTCTTAGGGCCCAATTGTGGTTTTTTTGTTTTGTTTTTTGTTTGTTTGTTTGCTTTGGCTCTCTTGGTCTTCTTTTGGAGCTCCTGTCCCCTCCAGGTCTTTCTATCTTCCCCTTCTTTCATAAAATTCCATGTACTCTACCCAAAGTTTGGCTATGAGTCTCAGCCTCTGCTTTGATACCTTGATCAGTCATCTTTCAGAGGCCCTCTGTAGTATGCTACTATACTGTTCCTTTTTGTTTTGTTCTTTTTGTTTTTGTTCACTTTAGTTTTGGTTTTGCTGTTGTGAAGTTATCCATATCCTGTGTTTTCTTGGGTGTAGTTGACCTCATTAGGTTGGAATTTTTCTTCTAGTATCTTCTGTAGGGGTTCATACATTGTTTAAATTTTGTTTTGCTATGTAATATCCTGCTTTCTCTGTCTATGGAGATTAAAAGATTTGTTGGGTATCATAGTCTGGGTTGGCATCTATGCTCTCTTATTGTCTGCTAAACATCTGTCCAGGACCTTCTGGTTTTCATAGTCTCTCTTGAGAAATCATGTGTGATTCTAATAGGTTTACCTTAATATATTACTTGGCCGTTTTCTCTTGTTGCTTTTAATATTTTTTCTTCTGAATATTTAGTGTTTTTATTATTATATGGTGGGAGAAATTTATTTTCTGGTTTGTCTGTTTGGTTTTCTGTAAGCCTCGGGTATGTTTAAGGACCCCTCCCCCCTCCTTCTTTAGGTTAGGGAAATTTTCTTTTATGATTTTCTTGAAAATATTTTCTTGACCTTGGAGCCTGGAATATTCTTTATTTTCTATTCCTATTATTCTTAGGTTTCATCTTTTTATAGTGTACTTGATTTCTTGAATGTTTTGTATCAAGATTTTTGTTTGTTTTAATATTTTCTTTGAGAGATATATTAATTTCTTCAATTGTATCTTCAGTGCCTGAGATTTTCTCCCCCATCTCTTGTATTCTGTTGGTGATGCTTACCTCTGTGGTTCCTGATCTCTTCTCTAAATTTTTTATCCCCAGTGCTTTCTCTGTTTATGTTTTCTTTATTGATTCTAATTCTGTTTTCAGGTCTTATTGGTATCCTTCACCTGTTTGTGATTTCCTCTCTTTCCTCTATTTGTTTGATTGTATTATCCTGTATTTGTTTGAGAGATTTACTTGTTTCCTCTTTATATGCTTCTAATAACTAAATAAGCATAGATTTGAGGCCATTTTCCTTGTTTTAAAGCTGCATTAGAGTATCCTTTGGTTTTTTGGAGTTTCTGGTGAAGCTCTGATGTCCCAATTTTGTTTTCTTATGCTGGCATTTAGCCATCTGGTTGTCCATAGCCTTGACAGTTTGTTCCTGGAACCTGCACAGAAGACTGAGTCCACTGGTCTCTGGAGTCTTGAGTCTGGAGTAGTCTTCAGGATGATGAGAGAGGTCTAGTGGAAACAAGAATAAAAGCTGGCACTTCAGATGCTGTCATATTTGGGTGAGTGTTACAGATAGTAGGACAAGGGCTCAGGTGTCTTAAGGGCACAGGCATGGGTGTGGGAACCTTTAAGGCAGGGACATGGGCAGCTTAGATGGCAACTGGGAATGGAGTCCACCTTAGGTTTCAGCCACGACAGATCAGGTGCCTCAGAAGGAACCTGAGCTGCAGCTTACAGGTGTGCTAGACACTGTTTGGGACTCAGATTCCTCTGGGCTTTGCCATCTTTGATCTGGGACTCCATATGATATTATTGTCCACCTTGTCCTCACAGGGGACCCAGTGGAACTATGGTTTGGAGGTTGGGATGCTGTGTTTGGAGGGCACAGAATCTGCCCTCAGGGAAGAGGCAAGGATCTGATGTCTGGTTGAAGTTTCTGCAGTCTCTGATTTTCTGTCTCTTAGATACTGTACACACTGATTGCCACCATCTTGGAACCTACACCTTAATTCAGATCTTGAAGCACACCTTTAATCTGGGCTATACCTTCTGCTATAGTTTTATATAAGGACAATGGAAGGAGGCAGGGTTTGTTCATTCTTTACCTGTTTGTACTCACTTTACAAGCACTTCCATTGAAGGCTACTTCTTTGAAATTCCAGTTTATACAGAAGACCAGCTAAAATACCAAGTCTCATGAAGCTGAGCAACTACTAGATTCTTGAACTTTCCATCCATTGCTGGCAGTGTTGGATTAGCTGGACTGCAGCCTGTAAGTCATTATCATTCCTTAAGTTCTGTCACTCTGTAAAACCTGACTAATACAAAATGGGATACAGTCTATTATGTCAGGGGCATGAGGTCAATAGGAACATCAGGTCAGCATTACATTTTCCCACACTCAGAAAGATGAAAGAGAAAACAGGAAGTAAAGTAAGGCAAAACAACAATAACACCTCAAAGTCTACCCTGTAACACTTTCTCTAACAAGGATCTATCTCCTCAAAGACTTAAAACGTTTTGAACAGCACTACAAACTGTGGACTACATACATATTCAAACCATGACCATACGAGGGGCATTTCAAATCAAGCTAAAATGCTTATTGAATGTTGATTATTGTTCTCAGCTTCTACTGACTGTCTATATTGTTGACATCTGACTATAACTTACACTTTCTAAACCAGCAGTGATGGATAGAATACTTAACTTTCAATTTTTTTCTAACCTCCAAATTTCACTTTTGTGTCTCTCCCTTTGACTTTAGCTGACTTCTACAATATTGTGCTACATTTAATATTTCATGTGATTGCTGTGAGTTCTTTAGGACAAGAGAAACAAAGACAATGACAACAACAATAACAAAACAGCCTACAATCAAAGTATTTTATTATCAGATAAACAGTATCCCTAATTTTATTTACAAATACCCTTGATAGGAAGATGTGGGAGTCTTTGGGATTTATTATTTTATATTTTTGTAAGTTTAGCATAGAGATATTTTTCAAGGATTTATTGACCATATTAATATAAAGATGAGATTCTATTTCTTATTCTGAATTTGTTGGACTACTTACACAGAATACACGGCAACTTTCCAGAGTTTATAAGTTGCTGTGCCACTCTGGAATTAATAATGCAACATATCACCACTTCCTGTTTTAACAGAATTTAAACTATCAGCAATACTGATGTTAGCTCATATTATTGATACTTGAAGTATGGGGAAATTATTGAGTTCTTTCCTCTGTAGACATCAGTTAACTGTTTTAGAAAAAGCAAAATATTTTAAATAAAGTAAATATTTTAAACTTTTGGGACATGTATATTCATCGCAACCACTCACTCATACCATTATAGCATGAACACCAAGTAGTTAGTTAGACAGAAAAGTGCAAATAAAACATCAGATATTTAAATAGGTGGTAGCTGAGATTTGGCTTATTATTGGAAAGGATCATTTTAGTGAGTCAAACCCTTAAAAGGAGATTTTGGTCTGTACCTTAATACTTAATGTACACAGCCACGCCAAATTCATCACTCTCCTTGGACCTACAAAACAACTTCCATCCTTGCCTATTTTATGCCTCTACCTTAATTTCATTAATGTATGGTTTAACAAAGATAAAGTCACAGTTTTTAGAAACTCCAGTTTCTTTAGAAAGTCGACAGTCAGTACAAGTGACTCAGAGGTAGAGGAACTTGCACTCAGGCTTGATTATCTCAATATAACCCCAACTCCCACCAGAGAGCAGGGAAAAACAACTTTAGAGAACTGTCCTCTGACCTTCCATGCACACTGTGGCATGCACAAACCAACCAGCCACAGTACCTTAAAGGAAGAAAATGTTGATGTCAGTTTTATACTGACAATATGACGCTATAGATTTTTCACCTGAAATTTTCTTTTTAAATGAACTGTTAGGAGCAAACGTGTGAATAATTAGGAAGCCACACTTCATTAGATGGCAAAGATTGCCTGTTTTACTTGTCTGATTTAAAAATTATAAACTCAAGATTAATTCTCAGTTTATTGTTATATTTGTGATATTTGTCTTATAGCTCATGTAATTTCAGAGACCCATTAGAATCCTTATGTATGGATTACAAATATATATATAATGGTAAACTAATTTAAATTCATAAGTATTATTGGGTCTTTCAGAAATCCAAAATTTGTCACTAACATTGCATGATATCAATGCATTAATTCTCTATATTTTCTAAGATTAATTAATTTTCTATATAGCATCAATTGATAGTGCTCTTCTTTTATGTATTTCACAAAAGCCTACATTATCTATATACATTTGCGTGACCCTATTTTTAAAAAATGTGTTACTTTCTATGCTATGCATGAGACTTTCTTAGCAAATAAATTACTAGCATTTTGAACTCGGGTACTGCCTCCTGTTCTATGGTACACTTAGCAGCATCCCAGCTTCTGCCCACTAGATGCCAGTAGTACATTCACAAAATTGAAAGAAATAAAAAGTCTCTATTAGACTATAGATGTCCTATGTGGGTGGGGGTAAAGTTATTTAGGATTACTGATTTATACAGAACCTTCACATGTTTTTATTAGCAACATTAATGAACCCTTAAAATATGAGTGCACCAGGATATAAAATGACAGGTGAAAAGTATGTGACTGCCGATATCCCATAAAACCTGCCTTTCCCTTTTCATTATTGCTATTCTCAATAGTAAATACTCGCAAGAATTTTAAGATTGTATATTGTTTTTGTTTCTTTTCTGTGTGTGTAAATGGGTTTACACAGAATTTACTTTTGTTGCTTTTACTCAGTCTTGCTCTTAAAAGAGTTTTCATGTTGACATAGTGATAATTTTTCCATTTTAATTGCCATATGGGATAATTCACTTATTTTAATGTTAAAGGAAAATTTGAATTTTTTTATTAATTTATTTTTTTGTTATCAATCACAGGTTAGGTACTTTGCACCCCAAGCGTCGCCCCCTCCCTCATTCCCTCCCACCCTCCCCAAACCTCCCTCATCTCCTCCCTGCCCCCTCCAAGGGGAGGACCTTCTCCCCTTCATCCAACCCCAGCTCATCCTGTCCGCTCAGGGCTGGCTGCAATGTCCTACCCTGGGATCTAGCCAGGCTGTTACTCCTTGGCCTGTATGGGGGAGGGTCAAAGAGTCAGCAATCAAGTTCATGATTGAAACAGTCCCTGTTTCCTTTGCTAGGGTCTTCAGTCCTACACCGAGCTATCATGGGCCCCATCTGAGCAGGGGTTCCAGGCCACATCCACACGTGGTCCTAGGTTGTAGAAACGGTCTCATACAAGACCCCTGTGTCCTGCTCAAATTGGTCTTTGTGGAGCTCTTGTTCTCTCCAAGTCTCACCAACCTCCCCCATTTCTATCATCATTTCTTGCCCTCTGCCAAAGGCTTGATTGCGAGTCTTAATATCTGCTCTGATACATCGCTACGTTGACCCCCCCAGAGGTCCTCCTTGGCATGCTCCTGACCTGTTGCTTGTTTTCTCCTCCACTCAATGTCCATTCCATTTGTTCATCCAGACGAGCATTGATCATACCAACGTGGGTCCTCCTTCCTGTATATCCTCCGTAGGTGTGTAGATTTCAGCTTGACCTTCCTATCCTATAGGTCTATATAAGTGAGTATTTTTGTAGGGAGGTTGTTGATGACTTCTTCTATTTCCTTGGGGGATATAGTTCTATTCAATCTTCCTATCTGATCTTGGCTTAATTT
>JAQQSO010008407.1:0-10000 GCA_028658305.1 Pachyuromys duprasi
TACACACCTAGGGAGGATATACAAGAAGGAGGACCCAGGTTGGTATGATCAATGCTCGTTTGGATGAACAAATGGGATGGACATTGAGTGGAGGAGAAAACAAGCAACAGGACAGGAGCATGCCAAGGAGGACCTCTGGGGGGATCAATGTAGCGATGTATCAGAGCAGATATTAAGACTCGCGATCAAGCCTTTGGCAGAGGGCAAGAAGTGATGATAGAAATGGGGGAGGTTGGTGAGACTTGGGGAAAACAAGAGCTCCATAAAGACCAAACTGAGCAGGGCACAGGGGTCTTGTATGAGACGGTTTCTACAATCAAGGACCATGTGTGGATGTGGCCTTGAACCCCCGCACAGATGGGGCCCATGATAGCTCGGTGTCGGACCGACGACCCTAGTGAGGGAAACAGGGACTGTTTCAGTCATGAACTTGATGGCTGACTCTTTGACCCTCCCCCATACATGCCGAGGAGTGAGAGACTGGCTAGATCCCAGGGGAGGACATTGCAGCCAGCCCTGAGGAGACAGGATGAGCTGGGATTGGATGGAAGGGGAGGAGGAAGATGAGGGAGGGAGAGGGAGGGAGAGGGAGGGATGGAGGGAATGAAGGAGGGGGGCTACGCCTGGGATGCAAAGTACCTAACCTGTGATTGATACAAAAATAAATAAATTTATAAAAATAAATAAATTTATTAAAAAAAGAATTTATTTTGGCTCACAGTTTGAGGGCGGGGAAGGCATGGTGGCAGACAACACTATTGAAGCAGGAGTGTGAAGATGGAGATCCTCACATGTCAATAAACACAGGACAAACCAGAACTGTGGGAACAGGCCTCAAGGTCTTGATTCTAGCTGGCTGCTTACTCTGGATAGACCTCCAACTTCCCAGTGGTTCTATACTCCCAGTACAATACACAAACACTAATGTCTTAGTTACTTTTCCTGTTGTTATGATAAAATGTCCTGGCCAAACAACTTAAAGAAAAAATAATTTCTTCTGTTTTACAGTGTACTAAATAGTTTTATTTCAACCTGATACTAGCTAGAGTCATCTGAGAGGAAGGAACCTGAATAAGAAAATTCCTTCATAAGATCAAGTTCTAGACAAGCCTAAAGGGCACTTTCTTAAATAGTGATTGATGGAGGAGGTCCCAGCCCATTGTGGGTGGTGCCATTCCTGGCCTGATGGTCCTCTGTTCTATAAGAAACCAGGCTGAGAAAGCTAGGAGGAGCAACCTATAAGCAGCACCCCTCCATGGCCTCTGCATCAGCCCCTGTCTCTAGGTTCCTACTTGTTTGAGTTCCTGTTCCTGTCCTGACTTCCACTGATGATGATAAGGAAGGGTAAGCCAAATAAACTCTTTCCTCCCAAACTTGTTTCTGGGTCATGTTTTCTCACAGCAATAGAAACCATAACTAAGATCCATAGTTTAAAATGTATTGTGGTGGGCAATCGCGGCAGCGGCCACAGCTGACCAGACTGTGTCCATAATCAGGATGCAGAGAATGAACGCTTGTACTCAGCTCACTTTCTTTTTCTCAGTTTAGATCCTACCCCAGAGAAAGGTGCTACCCATGGCATGTAGCTCTTCTCATATCAAGTAACCTAATGAGGATAATTTCAACAGCCAGGCCCGTTTAGACTGGCCTTCCAGGTGGTTCTATATCTTATCAAGTTGACAACTGAGAATAGCCATCTAACTAGTAACAGTGTTCAAACACATGAGCCTATGTTAGAGGATATTTTACATTTAAAACATTACTATGCATACATGTGTGGATTAGTAGTTGGATAGATAGGTGACAGATAGATGATAGACAGACAGATAGATAGAGACAATCCTATATTTAAGATGACCTAAATAATATATATATCATCACCTTGTAACTTCCAGTTCAATATAATTTCCCCTCTAGTCCAATCTATGTTTCCTTTTAGTAAAATCTTCCTAGTCCTACAAAAACAAACCGCTCATGATCGTATATGCTAATACACAGGGATAAAATGATTTGTCAATTATTTTACTCTAAGATATAAAGGGCAAGATGTCTCTTTCACCTGAGATAGCCATTTATATTTTTATTCACTAAGCATTTGTTAGAATACCTGTTAGGTAGCCCCCTAAGGACTTGGAGATGCAGATGGTTCATTAGGATTCTTTGTTTATTTCAACTGGAAGAATTTACAGAATACATGATTTATTAGGTGGCTGTGGCAAACACATCTGGTGCCCTGAGTCACATACATCCACCCTTTCATCTGATATTAACCAGGTTGGAATGGATAATTCAGTGTAATTCTACACATTTAAGAGTCTTCCTTTCATTCACATTGAGGACTTTTCTGCCCATCCGTCTTGAATGCTAGTCTGTACATACACCCATAAAATGAGTCGGAGACAAACTTGACCAATGGATAAGAGCTTCCTGAACCACCTGAACCACCGTGTCAGTCATTTGAAAGGGCATTATATGGTCCATAGAAATAAGCCCTGCTGTCCAATGCCTGAAAATATCCCCTGCTCTTTCTCTCTATGCTACCCCTCCCTCCTTTTTGTCTCTATCCCACTCCCTCTCTCTCATCTCACTTCCAATCCTAAGGCTACATTTTGGAAGAACCTATCTGACATTCGAACATGAAATTCTTCTATTTATACTTCACCCCTTTTTAAAGTCCTCTCATGTTCAGCTTCACATTTCTATGGATGTCATCCTAGACCATAAGACAATTAATTAGTAAATGTGTTCTATTACAGTGCCATCTAGTGGCAAGGATGAATCAAAGCTTATGGCATCTACAGGACCATGATGCAGCTATTAAATAGAAATACTGGTTATTTCACATGACATTAGACACACAGGTGCATTCAAGAACAGGTAGTCTTACCACAATCCTACTGAAGGTCAAATTTTTGTGGAAGGATATTAAAAGAGATGGTACCATTTTATGATATGTAGGCAATACATGCTAAGACAATGATAACAATAATCAAATCTCACACTTGAAAATGCAAAAGCTAACCACAGACAAGGTCAGACAGAGCTTACCGCGGTGTTTCCATTTAGTCAAGCAGAAGGCCACATTAAACACACAAAGTTGGTCGTCACAGTACACAAATCTGCCTCCAACAGTCAGTGCTAAAGAAATCTCTACAGAGAATAAAAAATTGATTAGTAGCATGCAAAGACAACAGCAGCTACTACCTAATAAGTGTGTTTCATGTTCTGGCTTAGTGCTAAGTGTTTTATCCATGTGATCTCATTTAAGTCTCACAATAGCCTTGTAAGATGAGTTTTACCAATGTTGTATGATGGACAGCTTCATCTTTTCAGATAGAATTAAGGGAAATGAAAAAATACTCAAATTCCTGGGGTCACAGACATAGTGAAGAACATAAAGGGGTCAGGTGGGCTTCTGTTTAGATACAGAGTCTGATTTTTCACACAGGTCATGATTCACATAGCATTAAAAAGTCATGACAGATTTTGTACTTGATAATGAGAGTTATCTGTAAGGACCCCTTAATTCTGAAATGGGGTGCTGACGCAGTCATGAGATACATTGCCTCAGGTCATCCAGAAACGAACTGCTGAAATTAAGATTTCTTGCTCAGTGAACTATCGTCAAAACATATATTCTTTCTCATGATGGACTTCTGCCAGCAATTAATTTATATCCTCAAGCAAATGATCTATTTGCCTTATCTTAGCTTTATGCAACTGAGAATGCTATTATTAGACAAGCTAATCTACAGAACTATGAAAAAGCTTTACTCCAAAACATTAAACTGAGCACCATCTTCTGGCAGTGAGTGTCAAGGTTCAGCTGAGTTGGGGGTGCGTTAGAGGTCGTCAGCATATGCAGACCTCAAAGCATATCCTACCATGAGCCTCAAGGATGAGATAGACTAACCATCATGGCATGGTTGAACCTCACCATGAAAAGAGAGGTCTCTCAGGTAGAAGGAAAAGCTCTCGGGACTCTACTGAGCACCCTCCGCACAATCTTGGATGTTTGGCCTGTCTGCAACTTTGTCCTACATTGTTGGATGAATGGGCAAAACTAAAAGCAACTTCACTAAGCACTGGCAAGGATTTATGAACATAAGCAAGAACAACACATCACACATAGTGAAACTTCATTTCTTGTATTTCTTTCCTTTCAAAAGAGTTTTGATGTCGTTTCTGAAAATTATCTCAAAAGTGCCATCTCTGTTTCACTTTCCCCTAACCCAGTGAAGAAAAACTTTTACAGCTAGTTGTACACCTCAAGGCACTTTAGAAGCGAACACTTCAGAAATAGCTAGGCTTGCCAATGGGGGACCGTTTAGCACAGCTAACAACTTACAAATGCAAATACTGTCTGATCTAACAATCTACCTATGGGAAATTATCCTACAGACAAAAAATGTATTACAAGACTGTGCATTGCAACAGTAATTTCCATAAGAAAAGATCTTTTTCAAAATCTAAATGTCCATCAATAGAGGTTTCATTATTTAAATCGTGAAAGATGAAGCTCTATACAGCAAGAAAATACACAGCTAGAAAAAAATCAGGACATATTTTTGAGTAAGAAAAACAGAGAATAGAACATCACGTATAACATACTACCATGATTTAAAAGGCGGGAGATAAATATATGTTAATATTTGTTTACATATGTAAAAAAATAGCTAGAAAGATACTCAAAAAATGAGGGGTTCTAGTAGGTAGGGTAAGCAGAAACTGGATCCAAGAATAAAATGAGTGGAAAGGGTATTTTTATTCAACCTTATTTTTCAAAAGATGGCAAGGTCCAGAGAGTTAATAAAGGCATCTTCTGTATAAGTGTTGACCTAAGTTCAGCTTCTGAGCCCAGTGGGCAGAGAGAAATGACTCCTGAGAGTTGTCTCTGACCTCTTTCATTGGCACATGCACTCCCATACACATCATGAACATACATACAATGATAATAATAAATTTGAAGACAATAGTGGCAATTTTTAAAATAAAGTTGAAAAGTATAAAAAGGTGCCTGGTTGGTTTTTTTTGTTTTGGGGGGTTGGGTTTTTTTTTTTTTTGGTTGTTTGGTTTTGGTTTTGTTTTGTTTTTGTTTTTTGGTTTTTGTTTGTTTGTTTGTTTTTTGGTTTTTCGAGACAGGATTTCTCTGTGCAGCCTTTATTATCCTGGACTCATTTTGTAGACCAGGCTGTGCTCGAACTCACAGAGATCCAGCTGCCTCTGCCTCCTGAGTGTTGGGATTTGCCACTGCTCCCAGAGAAGTGTATATCTACTTCCGCTATGCTGTCAAATTTTATATACCTTCCTTGATGGTTAATCTTCATTGTCATCTTGATTAAGATTTACAGTCACTATGGAAACACACTTGTGAGTGTGTCATGATGATGTTTTCGGAAAAGCCAACTGAGGAGGGGCAACCCACCGTGACTAGGATGGCCCTATTCCACATTATGGAGTCCCAGACTGTATAAACAGAAGAAAGTGGTGTGATTTCCAGCATTCACATTTCTGCTTCCTGACTGTGTTTGGAGCTGGCCTATAGAAAGAAGGTGGAAGAGAATGAAGCTGGGGGCTTGGGGAGCCTTAGAGAGTGTAAACAATATTTAATAGACCATTCTTGTGGGAATTTGGAAGACCAGAATGGCAAGAGAAATGCAGATAGCAGAAAGTTATTCATAAGGCTACAGAGCAAAACAAAAACTGAATAGTGCTAGGGTCTACTTGCATTCTAACAAAGTATCTTCATTCTACCTATCTCCTGAGAACTTGCAGTGAGACTAGACTAAAAACTACAGGGCTTACTTCTGTGGCAGTAGAAACTTCAAGATGACATAGTATTCCAGCTGTGCCATGGTTTCTGTTCACTGCTCATTCAGATCTGCAGTTAGAAAGAGCTTCAAGTGCAACGAAACGACATGAAAATAGCAAGGAGAGGGGCGACATTTTAAAACTTTAAACAAGCTCACCGCAGATTCATAGTTGTTACAGTGATTCGTGCCCATGAAATCACAGAGACTGAATTACAAAATCCCTCACTAGCACAATACAAATCTGAGAATTACAAAACTCCTCAGTGTTGCAATACAAAAGCCTGGAGGGCAAGAGCCCACTCTTGAGATCCCCAACGTATGAACGGCAAATTCATTTAAAGGGGGAAATCCTTGAGGATGCCATTGAAGGAATTCCCAACTTAGCGAAGCCCGGGAAGTGTTTTCCCAGGTTCAGCCCCGAAAACACACAGGGACATGGTGAGGCTGTCATCCATGTCTAGCAAGAGTGTCCAATCTGCTCATGTGTTGTGACTCTGCCATAGCTATCCTGGGGTACATGAGGCCTATAGACAGAGTCTTGCTGCAATCTAGCCCAGGAGGGCCATGAACTCACGATCCTTATGCTTCAGCCTCTCAGATTGTAGGCAAGTTATACATTTCCAAAAAACCCATGCTCTATTTGGAGAATATTTCCAACTAAGTCACATGAAACTTTGCAGTCTGCAAAAGCATTGCTGAGAAGGCAAAATACTTGTTAAATGATGATGATCATAATGGAGAGAATGCTAAAATCAAGAACTAAATTCTCCTCACAGGGATCTAGGAAAGAGAATTACATGAAAAACAAACAAAAGAAAATAAAGCACTGGCATATAAAACAGAAAATGATGAAAGGTTTAAACCTGGTTCTATGTAAAGAATAATCAAACTGATAAGATCACTAATAAAGTTGACAAAAATAAGAGAAAATCTGAAAAATATTAATATGAGGAATGGGGGAAAGTTTATGGATTTTTTTTTCCTTTTGAGACTATCAGTGTGATACAGAATGCTTCTAACAATTTTACTCCCACAAAATTGACAAACCATACAAAATGAACAATTCTCTCCTTTTTATGACATTGAGGTGTGTGTGTGTGTGTGTGTGTGTGTGTGTGTGTGTGCGGGCTCACGTACACACACACATATTTGTACCAGGGTGGCATGATATGCATGTGGAGGTCAGAATACGACTTGTGGGATATGGGCCTCTTATTCTTCCATGTGGATTTAGGGATTGAGTTCAGGTCAACAGGCACGGCACCTTAACCTGTTGAGCCATTTAGCTGGACCCCCAAATTAAGAGATTTTTGAAAACCCAAAACTCATAAGAATTGACTGAAATTTGAGTAACCCACTATTATTAAGAATGTAAATATGCACCTATAATTTTTTAAAACGTCTTCCTACAAAGAAAGCTCTTAATCCAGATGGTTTCATTGGTAAATTCTTTCCAACATTTAAAGAAGAAAAAGAATGCGCTTAAGCCCACTTTATAGAGAAGAGAGAATTCTTTGCAACTCATTTTATCAGGCCACTATTACATTGATACTAAAAGCCAGCAAAAATGCTGCTGAATATCCCTCATGAATATAGATGTCGAACTCTTCAACAAATATAACTCATCTTTGGCTTAGAATGGTTTGACATTGTTTTTCACTTTATGGTAGTGGAAAAAAAGGCTATTCATTCTATAAAAACTAAACAGCATTTTCACATTACACATACACAAAAAAAGATATGCAAACATAAAAAGATGCTCAACTACATTAATCCACAAGGACCATTAAAATCACAATACACTGGCCTTAGAAAAGAGGCAGAATCAGAACAACACAAACAGCATCAGATTATTACCAAGCACGTTGGAAAAATGATAGGTTGTACACTGCTAGTGGAAATACAAAATAGTATAATGACTTTAAAAGTTAAACACTGAGAGGGTATAACTCAATGGTAGAACACAAACCTAGCAATCATTCAAAGACTTGGGTTCAATCAATAGAGACCAAAAAAATAAAAAGTTACACATACATGTAACCTCAAGTTTCACAATTTGAACACCATTATTATGGCAGGTCAGCCTTTGCTGATGGAATGTCCCACACACTCTAAGATGTTCATCACTGATACCAGCCTCTACTGGTTGGGGTCACAATGATGGTAAATGTGAAATGTTTCATAAGAGAAAAAGTTACTTCTAGCTAAGAACCTACATATTCTGTGATCTAGCCATTGCACAGTCAAATATTTACTTAAGAAAACAAAACCATACCCAAAGAAAACTGTTTTGCCCTGACTATGTATACTAAAAAATTTATAGAATCAAGACTCAATATCCAGTACGGTGACTTAAAATGTAGGGCATTTGAGTTGCATAATAAATGGCATTAAGTGCCTATATTAAAAACAAAATCAAATAAAAACAAAACAAAGAGCCTGGCACAGTGGCACACACTTTAATCTCAGCACTTGGGAGGCAAAAGCAGGTGGATCAACGTCAACCTGTTCTATACAGACAGTTCCATTCAGGGCTACATAATGAGACCGTGACTGCAAGAAAGAAAATCCCAAGATGCTTTCTTGTCCTCTCTACAACACATTAGAATATATGAACATGTCAGAGTACAACTTAGAACAGAGCCCTCACCAGCTGCAGTCCTGACCCGGGATTCCCAGCCTCCAAGCCAGAAGAAAGAGAGACTTGCTGTTTTAGCCACTCCATTTGTGTGTTAGCATTACAGCCTTAACGAAGATAGACTTGTACCCAGGCATTCCTACAAATTGTTTTCTCAAAAACTAAAAACAATTGAAATATCCAAATTGCCTCAAAAGACAGGAGGTTGAACAAGTTGTAGTGAATTGATACGATGTAGTAATTAGTGTATTTTCTCTTTTTTTTCCTATCACCCCATCTAACCCTACATAAGTGAACTTTCCTTGAGAAAAGAGAGGACCACCATAGACCCCTGTGACAGTGGTTCCTGGACCCCAGTAGACGTGATTATTAAACTGAACGAATAGTTAACTTTCAGTGTGGTGTTAGTTAATCCCTCTGGCTCTTTCTGACTTGTACCACCTCTCAAGCATTTACAGTTCTCATATAGTGCATACCATTGGTAGTCCATGAAGTCAAGAGAATGTTTATCCTAACATTAGGATATTTGGGGGTTTCCCCCACTGTGTTGACATTGCCACTAATTGTCCTGCAGCAATGATGACTAAAACCATTTTTTAATGCCAAACATCACTTAATGTTTTTGCTCAAGGAGTACAGAAGCAAGTTGGGGAAATGGCTCTGTCAGTAAGATACCTGCCTCGGAAGCATAAGGACTCTGAAGTCCATGAAAAAAGCTGAGCCCAGAGTTAGAGAGATGGTTCCCTGCTAAAAGCAAATACTGTTCTTGCAGAGGACCTAAGTTTGGTCCCTAGCATCCACATTTGACAATTTATGACTGCCTGTAACTTCAGCTCCATGGGCACCTGTACACACATTCAGACACACAATTAAAAATAAACAGGAACTCCACAGGGAGAACAACAGAGCCAAAATACCTGGGACCAGGGGGGCCTACAAAGACTGATGCTCCAACTAAGGACCACACATAGAGAGGACCTAAGACCCCCTGTTCAAAGGAAGCCCCTTGGCTGCTCAGTTTCCAAGTGGGTTCCCCAGAAACAGGAGCTGTCTCTGACATGAACTCAGTGGCCTGCTCTTTGATCACCTCTCCCTGGCAGGGAGGGGGAGTACAGCCTTGCTAGGCCACAGAGGAAGATGATACAGCCATCCTTGATGAGACCTGATAGGCTAGGGTCAGATAGAAGGGGAGGAGGTCCTCCCCTATCAGCGGACTAGGGAAAGGGCATAGGGGGAGAAGAGGGAGGGAGGGTGAGACTGGGAGGAGATGAGGGAGGGGGCTTCAGCAGGGATACAAAGTGAATAAATTGTAATAAAAAAGAAAATATGTTTTGATTAATAAATTATAATTTACATCTCAGCTCCCTAAATGCTAAGATTACAGTGTGAGCCACCCAAACTGCTTTATTTTTAAGGAACCCTTAGCAGCTTTCAACAATGTAAAGGAATCCAAGGCAGAAACTAAAATTAATAGCTGCTATTGTAGAATGTTCCAACTTTGTTTAGCTAAGTCCTGCCTATTACACAAGACAGGGAGACCCAGGAGGAC